>CAUYON010015473.1:0-16662 GCA_963573935.1 Arctocebus calabarensis
ATATTCTTCTTAGTGAAGTATCTCAAGAATGGAAAAAAAGGTATCCAAAGTACTCAATATTACTATGAAATCAATACATAACCACCTACATACTCACATGAATGGCAAAACATAACTATATTCCAGAAAGTAGAAGGGAAGAGGAGAGAGAGGGTAAGGAAGGGGAGATATGGGAGGAGGGAGGATATTTATGGGGACCTCACCTAATGTTGCATGATGCAATGGTACATTTCAAAACTATTAAGAAATGAGTATAATTGAGATGGTTGTGTTACTTAGTTCAATGTAAGAATTTCACATTGTATATGAAGCAGTACCCTGAACCCCATAAATGCATCAATGTACAAAGTTATGATTGAATAAAAAATAATTAAAAAAATAATTGTATCCAGGACTAATAATTATATCCATTACTCGGATAAGGGAACAGAAAGTGAAAGTTACATAACTTGACCTAGAGAAATCACCTTATAAAATACTGCTTCAGAATACAAAGCCAAGGATTATAGAAATAACTAAGATTTCCACACCCCCGTGTCCTTTAAGCTGACATTTGTTATATTTTAAGGAATTATTATACAGCTGTTGTCTCCAACAACATGCTTAAGTACTTTAAAATACTTACAATCATTAAGTAAGTATTTTACTGAACCTGTGGCTCACTGGGTAGGGCGCTGGTCCCATATACCGAGGGTGGTGGGTTCAAACCCAGCCTCGACCAAACTTCAACAAAAAAATAGCCAGGCATTGTGGTAGGTTCTGGTCGTCCCAGCTACTCAGGAGGCTGAGGCAAGAGAATCACCTCAGCCCAGGAGTTGGAGGTTGCTGTGAGCTGTGTGATGTCACAGCACTCTACTGAGGATGATAAAGTAAGAGTTCCTCCACAAAAAAAAAAAAAAAAGAAAGAAAGAAAGAAAAAAAACTTATAGTCATTATAAATGCCACATTTATGGCAAAAATTAAAATAAAAATGTATATGAACGGCAGTGCCTGTGGATCAGTGAGTAAGGCACCAGCCCCATATACTGAGGGTGGAGGGTTAAAACCAGGCCATGTCCAAACTGCAATAAAATAACAGCCGGGCATTATGACGGGTGCCTGTGGTCCTAGCTACTTGGGAGGCTGAGGCAAGAGAATCAGCTAAGCCCAAGAGTTGGAGGTTGTTGTGAGCTGTGTGACACCATGGCATTCTAGGGAGAGAGATAAGGTGAGATACTGTCTCTAAAAAAAAAAAAAAAAGCATATGAAATGTTACAAGTTATTTACCACCAATATTCAAGCATATGGTTTATATTTTTATTTTATTACTTTGTTTTTAAATTTAATTTCTAAATAAAATCATAGCTGTATATGGCTTATATTTTAGATGTACAAGATAGTCTTAAGTAAAAGAGAAAGGTTAATTATATGCAGAAATAATGCACATAAAAAAGAATATAAATTGCCAATAAATACTTGGAAATATACTAAATCAAATAAATTAAATGAAAATTAATCATGGTGAATGAAATTGTGAAGTTTTAAAACACAATGAAAAAAATGCTCATCATCCCTGACAGTCAGAGAAATGCAAATCAAAACCACTTGGAGATATCACCTATATCCAGTGAGAATAGCCCACATCACAAAGACTCAAACCTGCAGATGCTGGCATGGATGTGGAGAGAAGGGAACACTTTTACAATGCTGGTGGGACTGCAAACTAATACAACCTTCTTGAAAGGAAGTATAGAGAACCCTCAAAGAACTCAATTTGATCCTTTAATACCATGAATAAGCATCTACCCAGAAGAAAAAAGAATCCTTTCATCATAAGGACATTTGCACTAGACTGTTTATTGCAGCTCAATTTATATTCGCCAAAATGTGGAAACAACCTAAATGCCCACTAACCCAGGAATGTATTAAGCTGTGGTATATGTATACCATGGAATACTATTCAGCCATTGAAAAAGATGGAGACTTTACATCTTTGTGAGTTGGAACACATTCTTCTTAGTAAAGCATCAGAAGAATGGAGAAACAAGAATCCAATGTACTCAATTCTAATATGAAGACAATAGATGATCCGATACAATGTAAGGGGTAAGGGAATAAGTGAGAAGAGAGAGGGAGAAGAGAGGGAGAAGGAGGTCACAGTGTCTGGCACACCTCTTGGGGGCAGGACACAATTATAAGAGGGACTTTACCTAATGAATGCAATCAATGTAACCTAATTCTTCGTACCCTTGATGAATCCCAAAGAATAAAAAAATGAAGAATATGATCTCATTTCGTTAAAATAATACACATCAACTTGTGTAAATTGATATGTGTGTGCCATCAAACACGTCAGTGTATTATATAGAGAGAAAAATGTGGTGAATTGGCACCAGCAGATTAACAAAGATGATCTCTATAGTAAGATGGGCAGAAAATGAGGGCAAGACAGAGAGGATAAATTCAGCTTATAAACTTAGGTTTCTATATTGTTTGATATTTGTTGAGCAAGAAAAAGCATTAACTGGTGATCTGAAAAAAGCTATTAAAATTAAATTTTTAAAGCAGAAAAATCTGTAAACTCAGTTAAAATTATAACGTAGAAATATTTATTGGCTTAGAAACATGGTATACTGATAAGTAAAAGTAACAAGAGAAAATAATTGATAATAATTCAAAGCTTGCATGTTGGTGATAGAGAGTACTTTAATTTTATAAATTTACATTTCTATAGTGTTTTAAATAATTGTGAGGTGATTAAAAATATGATGCTCATGTCGTCATTGCTTTGGAAACATGCACATGGTATACTGTTTGATGAGTGAAGGAAACATCATTCATTATGTGTATCTGTGTTTTTATCTCAAACTTCTTTTTGCCATTTATTCATACATTAACTCATGAAACTCTCCATTAAGCTCACTTAGGGCTAAATTTCCAGACCCAGCACTTGCAGGTCATAGGGTGGCCATGAATATAGAAAGATTATTACCAATGTGCAGAAAATTCCAGAAAGCTGTGGTCTATACAATGGAATCTATTCACCTCTCTCACTCTCCTTCATTACCTCACCCTTTCCAAAACTTGCTTCTTGACATTTCCACACCTGTAATTTTGATTTCAGTCATCAGGTGGTATCTTGTTCTATCTCCTGTTGTTATTTTTCCCATTGAAAACACACAATTTTCGTAAGCAGAAACCAAACTTTCCCAAAGAAGATGTTGAAACAATAAGTATAGTGTGACACCAGTTATCTTTGAAAAATACATGTATTTATAAAAAGACTAAATGAAAACATATTTTCATTTCCTGCTTATGCCCACATCCATAATATAAGTAATGTATTAAATATCTATTAGCTATCTACTGTATTCTAGAGAGTGTCAGTCCAATGCTCTATGTGCATCTATCTTTTGATCCCTAGACCTATATAACAGGAAGTGTTCACAGGTATCAATATGGATATTGGAGCCTACCCAATGCTATAACTTAAAAGTACTCCATCCCCAGCAAGATTAGTCCAACTGTCACCCTGAGACCTGGAAATGCTGCATTTAAATAGGAAATAATGTGGTTGAGTGGGGACAGGTTGCTATCTTGGGAAACTGAGGCACTTTGTAACCCACATCTCTGTCTTCTTGGATAGCACTGGTTGGTTACTGCTTTCTGACCATATTCTCAAAGCCAGATAAAGAAGGAATAATGTGGTAACACCTGTGTAGTTTCAGTCTTGGGGTTCTTTTTATTGGTATAAACTAGAGGTTTTCCTTGACTCTTTAGTTCTTGGATAGGTCAGAGGTAGGTTTCTAAACTGGTTTCATATATGCCTTAGCCCTAGGAGGGTAGTCCCTCCCATTTAGTTGCCTGAGGGTTCTATCTGAGAAAGCACTGAGTACCTACTTCACACAAGACCCCATCTCTCAGTTATAAGGGTCTTAACTCAGCTCCAAAGAGACATGAAGTAGTGGAGACTGAGTTCTCTAAAACAAGCTCAAAGCTCAGACTCTCATCTGAACATCTAATTCTTTTGATCTAGTGGAATGTTTTTTAAATGTCTTGCTAGATGATCACCTCTTCCCAGCATTGCCCTTATGTACAGTACTCCAATATAATCCAAAATCTCTCCTGTCCACATAAGTACACTCACAAAAAAATTCCTCTATATCCTAGTAGTGGAGAAAACTTATCTATGATTTAAAATCCAGAAGCAATAAAGGAAAAGAGTAATCTTTTACTAAAAGATTTTAAATAATATTTTATTTAAAAGAGTGATTTTACTTTTAAAAATGTAGCAGAAAACAAAAAAAAAAGAAAGAAAGAAAAGAAAAGAAAAAGGAGGAAGGAGAAGAGGTGGGTAGAAGCAACTATTGACCAAAAGTAGAAAGGCACAGAAAGAGGGGGATGGAAGCAATATAGGTATACAGTAGGGTACTTTGACCAAACCTTAAGAGCCCCCAACCTCTGGGGGTGCTTGGTTGGGTGATTAGGTCAGCAGCTCTTTGCCAGCCTGTTTGGACACAGTACCCCACCTCCACCAAGTAGAGAGGGAAGACAAAAATGCAATAAATCAAATCAAAACAAGCAAACCAAAAACTTTACAGGATAAGATTGGGGGAAAAAAACAATTACTATGGGTAGTAACATTAGCTAAGTTGAAGTCTAATTGCTGAAAAAGGCAACAATGAAAAATTATGCTTAAACTAGAAAAATGAAGCAATAAAAAAAGAAAAATCTTTAAGGAAAATGTTGAAATTAAAAATAAAACAAGAATAAAACAAACAACAACAACAACAAAAAACACAAAACCAAACAAAACCAAGAAACAAAGCAGTGTATATATCTTCCTGATATTGTCTGGGCAAGAGGTGATCTTCTGGGGTATGATATGTTAATCGCAATGTTGATACGGCTGAACAAAATGGAGACCAGAGGCCTCTAATGATTTCTCAAACCCCACAGGGTGGAGAGCTTAAATCCTCCTCAGCCTGTTAGAAGGCACTTTAAATTGCTTACTTGGGCTAAGCAGAAGCTTTCCCAGGAAAGCGCTGGGATCACTCTTTAAGTGGCTATCCACTTACCTAGTGTGCCAAAACCAGTCTCACCCTGTGCCCCTGAAGGCTAAGGCTGCAAGGCGTCTCAGTCCCCGCCTTTAAGCTGCTCAGTCACTACATTACTCGCTCCCGCCTGATGCTTGTTCTGCAACCCTGAGGATGGAGCTTGCCAGGGCAGTTCTCCTACGATGGCTCCACACAGCCCACAACCAAACACTGGTAGTTCCGTCTGGCTCAGTGGCTGAGTCTGGAGCCCCAGACAACACTCAAAGACCCCCACACTCTTCCCATAGTTCTCCCAAGGCAGTTCAACTGAGTGCCAAGTCCAAAAGAAACCCAAACAGCTCACAGGTAAGGCCTTTTTAGCTTGCAATCTCATTGCTGCTGTAGCCACAGCTGCCGGCAGGATTAGACCGAACGAACACATGCAAGCACTTGCCAGATCTCCACTGCTTTTGCCTTCCTCAGGGGGTCCAGAAGTCTCACACTGTCTCCCTGTGTCCCCAAAGGGATGTTTCTGGGCAGATCTCGCCAGTGAGAGATGCCTGATTTCTTCTCTCCCCAGTCTCACCATGTCCAGTTGCAAGGAAGCTGTTATTCAGCCGCCATCTCGGCTCCTCAGCTTCTTTTTTCTTAATATGATTTTTAGGTCCTATGGAAAGCAAGAATGTCAGAGTGAGAACAAGATTGAGAACTTTGGAGAGAATTTGAGAATTCTTTGAACTTTTGAGAATTCCTTTGGAAAAAGAATGAGAGAGACAGGGAGAAGTGGTGCAGAAAGAACAATCAGAGATGTAATTTGGATTACTGTGATTCATTTCATGCTGGTCATTATCTTTCTTAATTTGTTTGATTTACCAAGTTAAAAGAACAAATCAATAATGCCATACATAGGAGGATATAAGAAAAATCAGAATAAGAGAAAAAGAATTATAAATTGGAAGCATTTGCCATTGGTAATGGCAAAGACTAATATTTTTAAATGTTCTGCTGCTATAGACTTTGAATAAATGCAAATTAATATCAACTATTGTCATGTTTTCTTGTTTGTTTATATAGGCATGTGTTGTTTTAGCGTGTATTCTATTTCCAAATCAATGCTAAAGTTCAGAAGATGGAATTTCACTACAGAAAATTCCTTAGGGAAAATAGGGACTGAGTTGTTACTATGAAAAAAACAAAGGGCTTGGAAGGCTGAAGCTGACAGAGCTACACACTGTGTGTCTAGTAGACATTTGTTGTGTTAAATAAACCAAGCCCTCTGAAAACTATCTTGATGTTTTGGAAGGCAAGGATGTTTCACTAAGGCTTCTTTGTAAAATTTAACATAAGCTGGGAATCTTTTATTATCTGTAGCCAGAAATCATGTGCTTGATCGCTTACTTACTTTTCACTTCTTGAAATAAAGACTATTGATCTGGTGCTTGAAAGCCAAGCTACCTCATGAATGAGAAACCACAATCTTAGGCAGGATCAGTGAACGTCTTTCTCATCACTATGGGAAGTGTTCATTCATACTCTTTTCACCCAATAAACACACATTTTTTACCTTTGTATTTCATGTGAGAGGATGAGATTTGCCCTTTAAGTTGGAATTTATGGAGAAGCAAAACAAAAACTTGTCCTCTCCTCTTTGCTATTGATAAGGAAAACTATAGATACCAATACCCTAATATGGATTATTAGCAGATAATAGTATTTGTAGCCATTGTCAACTTGACACTGAAACCAATGTGTAAAGATCAATGCTTTTTTCTATCCCTTGATATTACAGAGAACTTGAGTGCTATTATATTATCTTCTCTCATCTCTTTATTATTTGAACAGGAAAATCATTTTATTGAACTGTGGTTATGCATTTGGCAGGAACTCTTTTTATGGATTATCATCATTGAAATGTAGCATGGAGAGAAAAGAAGGGGTAGAGTACAGACAGGATATTCTTGCTCTGGCTAGGATGTAACCCCATCTAAGCACCCCAATTTTTTCCTGTATCCATTCCTTTCTCAATGTCTTTGACCCCCTATCCCATCAAAAGGGATATTTCCTGCCCCCAGAATCTTAGATCGTTTTGTGACTTAGTTTGACTAATACAATGTCATGGTAAAGATGGTGTGGCAATTCTGAGGGTCCTCTAAAAGTTTTACATGCTTCCACTTTCCCTTATACACCTACTTTGAGGTGGATTCTCTCAGTGTCAGAAAAAAATAAGCCCTGCTAGTATATTGGAGGATAAGATTCCACGTGGCACTCTGGGCACATGTGGGCCAATGTACCAGCTGACCCTGATGCACAAACCTGGTAAGCCAAGGTCAGTTGAGTGTTGCCTAAATCAGAATTCCCAGCCAGTCCACAGACACATGAGCTAAAATAAATTCTTACTGTTGTATGCCGCTGAGGTTTTGTTGTTGTCATGTAGCACTATTGCAGCAAAAGAAAACTGATGCCAAGTTCTTTCTAAATCATAGTTCTGCTTCCTTTTTCTTTCCAATAAACTAATGGCAATGACATGTGGCTGTAGGATGAGGCATCTACTTCTTTTCTTGAATTGAATTCAAAGACAAGTTCAAGTTCCCAAGGGAAATATGCTGTCATTTATATTTGTTTCAACTTTCTTGCTACTGGTTTCCAACTACTTTTCTCCCAGTTTACCACAGAGAAACTAAAGCTATGAAAAAGTTAATTCTGTGTTTGGAATTCTGAGGGTTTTTTTTGTTTGTTTGTTTGTTTATTTGTTTTATCTTCCTTCCTAGGTCCCAGGGCACCTGCCCTCCTATAGTCTCCTGTCAACTTGGCCTAAGTTCCTTGACTCATCTCATTCATTTGAAGAAATCAATTAATGAAAGGGCAGAAAGTATAATGGAAAAATTTAATTTTCTCAATAACAGACCCTAACATCTTATATCAGTTTTACTTAAATTATAATCTTAGGCCACTTAAAGTGAAATCATTCTGAAGAGATGAATAAAATGCATGTTCCCAGGTCCCACACAGACTTACTATGTCAAAAACAGAATCTCAGTGGAATTCGAGATAGCTACATTTTGCTGGAATTTTGTTTGTTTTTTTGTTTAGCATTGTTTTCCACTTCTGAAATTATAAAACAGAGTCAGATCAACAGTCAGCTCTTCCATTTGATTGAAAAGCAAAGCTCTGTTTGCAGTCAGGGCCAAAAAAAAGAAAAAGAGAGAGAGAGAGAGAAAAGAAAGAAAAGAGGAAGGGAGGGAGGGAGGGAAGGAAGGAAGGAGAAAGAAAGAAAGAAAAGAAACCCCCATATGTGGCTCAACACCTGTGGCTCAACAATGGGCTAAGGTGCCAGCCACGTACAACTGAGCTGGCAGGTTTGAATCCAGCCCGGGTCCACCAAACAATGACGGCTGCAACCAAAAAACAGCCAGGTTGTGGCGGGTGCCTGTAGTCTCAGCTACTTGGGAGGCAGAGGCAGGAGACTCGCTTGAACCCAGGAATTGGAGGTTGCTGTGAGCTGTAATGCCACAGCACTCTATCCAGGGTCACAGCTTGAGGCTGTGTCTCAAAAAAATAAAATAAATAAAAAATAAAATAAAATAAACCCCCATATGTATTTCAAATAAACATATTGTATGTGGATGTACAATTAGAAGACATGAAGAATACCCAACGACTGGAAGTGCTTAGGGAGCAGAAGTTAGGAAAGGTGTTCCTAGCAATCCTAGCCTGCAGCACCTAAGTAGCTAATTAACCAGTCATTAACCTGAAGGTTGCTTTAGATGTCACCTCTAACAGCAGCTCACAAATCTGCCACATCTGTTTGTTAGAATTAATGATCCGATGATCTATTCTTGTCTTTCAAGTTCTAGATTTCATGCAAGTGTCTCTCATTAGCTGACTTTAACTTGAAACCATATGCAGAAAGAGATTCTGGAAAACGTAGCTCCCAGCTCCCTCTCTGTGATGCAGAAACTTCTTAGACAGGGCTGGTGATCAGGGCAAACTCACAACAGGGAATCTAGCATATTATCCCTGAAATAGTGATACGAATCTGGAGTCTAAAAGGTTTAACGAATAAGCCTTCATCTTTACATAGGAAGCTAGAGAAAAATGTCAGTGGTATCTAAACATAATTTGGGGAAATTAAACTAGGAAAAGATTGGCCTCTCTTTCGGCATTGTCTGTACCACCACTGCTGTTGTGAGTTTGCCCTGATCACCAGCCCTGTCTAAGATGTTTCTGCATCACAGAGAGGGAGCGGGGAGCTACATTTTCCAGAATCTCTTTCTGCATATGGTTTCAAGTTAGAGTCAGCTAATGAGAGACACTTGCATTTAATCTAGAACTCGAAAGACAAGAATAGATCATCGGATCATTAATTCTAACAAACATGGCAGATGTTTGTGAGCAGATGTGGCAGATTTGTGAGCTGGTGTTAGAGGTGACATCTGTAGTCATTGAATATAATGAAATTAATATTCTTGGTAAAATACCTCAAAACTAAGCCTAAGTACATTATCCTGGAGAGAACAAACAATAAAATTGTCCACTGCTAATGCCCTGTGTTGGTAAAGGGCCGATTTGCAGGTTTTTATCCTGGCACTTGCTTGTGAATGGTTGTAAGTTTAAAGTTCATGAGGAAAGGAAAATCCATATACAGTGTATATGAATTTCCATCTTACCCAAAAATGAAGGTCCAATTCATGACAGGGAACAAAGGCAGTTTAAGTGATTTAGGAACTTTGCGTATATCATTTTGTTAAATGCTCACAAGCCTGTGAAGTGTGAGGATTGTTTGCATTCTGTACATGTTGGACTTGAGGTCAGAGAGAAGAGTCACACCAAAGTCACACAATTTATAAAAGGCCAAGTCATAACGTAAATCATTGCCTCTGACTCCAAACTGTGTGCTTTTCCTAATGCATGGCTTTGTCTCCATAAACACACTTTTCTGACATATAAAGTCCGTTCCATTTTGCAGAGAAGAGAACATAGCACTGGTTTTGTTTTGCTTTTGTCCTTTCAGTCTCCACTGGCGACCCTCAAGTGGGGGGCGGGTGGGGGGGAGAAGGAGGGAGGAAATTTGTCCTTTTTTATTTTTCCCGTTCTTCTGCATCTAGGAGCATACCATTTCTTTTCAGATTCCCTTTCTTTCTGAGCACAGTTTTAGTGGAATATAAAAACCAAGTGCCTGCCTCCTACTAAGGAAATCAAAGTGGTGGAAGTGTTAGAATACACCACCCTAGTACAGCTGAGGATATGAACATGTACTCAGGACTGGCCGTTCAAGTTCTCTCCTCTAGAGTTTTGAAATTTGAGTAAGGGAAGAAGTCACAGGACAATTTGGAGATCGTGTGAATCAATGGCAGACTCATTTTTCTGTAGAACATCACTTTCGTAGTCCCTGTTTCATTGCTGCTTTAGTTTCTGTCAATTTCCAAATAACACACTTCCCCAGGTTATGTGAGAGTAAACTGCAATTATGCTCACCTTTTTTTTTTTGATATTAGCTAAATTCAATTTCTATGGTTTACAATGAAAGAATCCAAATTAATGCAACCATTTCTCTAGTTATCAATGCATTCATCTGCCTTGGCCCATTCACACTATGTAAACAATGCACATTAAAATAAAAATTAAAATCCAGAAATAAAGTCACTTTGGATGAGGCAATGTTATTGAGTTTAATGTATAATAAATACCTTATTATAATAAATGATGTATAATAATATATAATCAGAAATTGTTTTAAGTTGAAGAAAATTTCCATTATGCTTAGAAATCTTAGGAAACAAGAAAAAAACGGTGATAAAAATTTAAGAAGGAGGTGGGAATTGTTACTACCCAGCATTTATTCCATAACTATGTGAATGATTTGCCTTGAGTAAGAGCTTTTTAAAAATCTAAGCAAGAAGAAAATATGGTCAAATTGTATACATTTGGGGATTCCCAAGACAAAAACCACTTGCAATTATTGCTGTACAGAGAAAAAAAGCATAATCTCCTGCAGTCTCATATGAGGACTGCAAAAAATTCAGCAAATAGTGTCTGCAAAAGCACCTCTAGAGAAAACACCACAGTGTGGTCCACAGAATGTTTTTAATAATCTTGCTCAATGTGTGTCAATAGCATCTGACCAAAGTACAAGTCACTGAAAGCAGTTGTCTGGCAGACACAAATGACACGACCCTGATGTGTCTTGTGCTTTATCCCTGGAGAGATTTTACAATACTGGTGTGCCTCATTTTTTTCTTGCTTTGCTTTTTTGTGCTTCACAGATATTGTTTTGTTTTGTTTTTCCAAATTGAAGGTTTGTGGCAATCCATGTTTGAACAAGCCTATCAGTGCCATTTTTTTCCAACAACATGTGCTCACTTCATGTCTTTGTGCCATATTTTGGCAATTCTTGAAGTATTTTGAACTTTTTCATTGTTATTATGTCTGTTATGGTGATGCGGGATCAGTGATCTTTGATGCTACTGATTGTAATTTTTTAGAATGACACAGACTGTTCCCACGGGAGATGGCTATCTTAATTGATAAATGTGTTCTGACTGCTCCAACTAGCCATCCCTCCATCTTCCTCCCTTTCTTGGGCTTCCCTATTCCCTTAGATATATCAATATTGAAATTAAGGCAGTTAAAAACCCTACTGACCTTTAAATGTTCAAGGGAAAATATTTGCCCATCTTTCACTTTAAATCAAAAGCTAGAAATGAAAAAGCTTGTGACAAAGGTATACTGAAATCCCAAGGTAAGCTCAAAGCCAGGTCACTCATTGTTCAAACAATTAACCAAGTTATAAATGCAAAAGAAATGTTCTTGAAAAAAATAGTGCTCCTTCAGTGAATACAAGAATGATTAGAAAGCAAAGAGCTTTATTGCCAGGATAGAGGAAATTTTAGTGGTCTAGACACAACATTTTCTTAAGCTAAAGCCAAATCAACAGGAAGATTCTAACTCTCTTTAATTCTATAAAGGATGAAAGAAATGAGGAAGTTCCAGAGCTAGCAGAACTTGCTTCATGGAACTTGCTTCATGAGGTTTAAGAAAGAAGCTGCTCCTTTGGTCCCAGCTACTTGGGAGGCTGAGGCAAGAGAATCGCCTAAGCCCAAGAGCTGGTGGTTGCACTCTACCAAGGGTGCCAAAGTGAAACTCTGTCTCAAAAAAGAAGAAGAAGAAGAAGAAGAAGAAGAAGAAGAAGAAGAAGAAGAAGAAGAAGAAGAAGAAGAAGAAGAAGAAGAACAAGAACAAGAAGAAGAAGAAGAAGAAGAAGAACAAGAACAAGAAGAAGAAGAAGCAGCTGCTTCCACAACATAAAAGCAAATGCTGATAGAAGTTGCAGCTATTGCCAAAGATCAGCTAAGATCACTGATGGAGGTAGTTACCTTAAATAACAGATTTTTAGTGTTGCTGAAATGGCCTCATATTGAAAAAGATGCCCTTTATGATTTTCATAGCTAGAGAGGAAAAGTCAATGCCTAGCATTGAACTTCACTTCGGGCTGACACACAGCTGGTGACTTAAAGTTGAAACCAATAGTCATTTATGTTTCCAAATATCCTAGGACCTTTAAAAATTGTGCTAAATCTGCTTGGCCTGTGCTCTATAGATGCAACAACAAAGCCTGTATGACATTGTTACCATTATCTGTTAACAACATGGTTTATTGAATGTTTTAAGCCCATTGTTAAGACCTATAACTTAGAAAAAAATGATTCCTTTCAAAATATTACTGATCCTGGATAATGTCCCTGGTCAGTCAAGAGCTCTGATGAAGATATACAAGGAGATGAATGTGGTTTTCATGCTTGTTAATACATCCATTTTGTAGCTCATGGATCAAGGAATAATTTCAACACTTAAGTCTTATTACTTGAGAAATACATTTTATAAGTCAGTAGTTGCCATAAATACTAATTCCTCTGATGGATTTGAGAAAAGTAAATCAAAAACCTCCTGGGTTTGAAATGCCATTAAGAATATTTGTATTTCATGGGAGGAGATCAAAATATTAACATCAACAGAAGTGTGGAAGAAGTTGATTCCAACCCTCATGAGTGACTTTAAGGGGATTAACAATTCAGTGGGGGAAGTAACTTCAGACGTGGTAGAAATAGCAAGAGAATTAGATTTAGAATTGAAGCCTGGATTTCTGCAATCTCATGGTAAAATTTGAATGACTAAAGAGTTGCTTCTTAAGGCTGCACAAAGAAAGTGGATTCTTGAGGTGGAATCTACTCCTGATGAACATTGTTGAAATGACAAGCAAAGATTTATAATATTACATAAACTTAGTTGATAGAGCAGCGTCAGGGTTTAATTTTGAAAGAAATTCTACTATAGATAAAATACTGTTCAATAACATTGCATGCTACAGAGATATCCTTGATGAAAGGAAGAGTCAAATGATTCAATCAACTTGATTATTACCTTATTTTAAGAAATTACTCCAGTTGCCAGAACCTTTGGCAATCACTATGCTTAACAGTCAATGGCCGTCATCTTGGGAGCAAGCCTCTCAATCAACAACATTACGCCTTACTGAAGATCAGGTAATCAATAGCATTTTTTAATTAAAACATACACATTGTTTTCTATATATGTAATGATTTCACATGCTTAATAGACTACTTAATGATAAAGTGTAAACATGTAAAGTGTAAACCTTTACATGCACCAGGAAACCAAAAACATGTGTATGACTCACTTTATTGCAATATTTGCTTTACTGTGGAGGTCTGAAACTAAATCTGCACTTTCTTCAACATATGCTTGTACTTAGAAAAATGGGTAGGCCACTGGCATTCAAGCTCTCCTCTAAAACTAGCATTTTTCTGAAGTGTTTCTGAGAACAAGTTCAAGGTTACACTCCAAAATAATTATCTTTTGGGCAACTATCCTGCATTGGCTATTGAATGGATGGTTGATATAGCCATTGTTAATTGAAGGAAGTGAAAATATGAAATATTACTGTCATTTTATACAGACAACATGATTATGAATCTACAAAATAGAAAGAAATGTAAAAACTACAAAAAAATAAGATAATTCAGCAAGGTCACAGGATAAATAGCCATTTGTATTTTTATAAACTTGCAATGAACAATTGAACAATACAAAAGGTGACATTAAGAAAGTAAAAACATAAGCACCAGACTTGGAAACTACCACATATATTAGACAAAGAACTATACACACAATGTATATTGAACTGATAGTGCTAAGAAAAAGATCAAAAAAATAAGTGATAGAGGATATCCCAATGCATCATAAGCATATTAAAATGGTCTCATTATAGCTCATCAGGAAAACAAAATGTAGCAATAATAATATACTACTAAATACCTATCAGAATGGTTAAAAATATATAAATGGCAAGTACATGAAAATGTGTTCAACAGCATTACTCAGTAGTAAATACAAATCAAGACTCCAATAAGATACCACTATACATCTGTTAAGTGGATAAGTTACAAAGATTCACCATAAAAAGTGTTGATGAGGGTCTGGAAAAATGAAACCTTTACATGCTAACATTGGGAAAGTAAGCTGTTAGAACTAATTCAGATTACCTCTGGACAGTTTCTAAAAATGTTAAACACACATCAAATCTATGACCCAATCATTCACTTCTAGGTATATATTCAAGGGAAATAAGTAAAATTGTCCACAATAGTTTATATTTATACATTAATATTTGATTACATGTTTACACATACATTCATATATGTTTCTTTGTACTTAGAATATCTCTGTATTTATACATAAGAAACTGGTCCAATTGTCTACATGGGTGAGGACTGATTAGCTGGGAGACGGTATCTAAAATGTTTTTCCGCTGACTACCAATTACCACCTTTTTATTTATTTATTTTTTTGAGTCAGAATCTCACTTTGTTGCTGGCGCTAAAGTGTTGTGGCATCATCCTAGCTTGCAGCAACCTCAAACTCCTGGATTCAAGTAATCCTCCTGCCTCAGCTTCCCATGTAGCTAGTACCGCCACTCTGCTTGGCTAATTTTTCTATATTCAGTAGAGACAAGATCTCACTCTTGCTCCAGCTGGTCTAGAACTCCTGAGCTCCAGCCATCACCCCACATTGGCCTCCCAGAGTGCTAGGATTACTGCCGTGAGCCACATGCCCAGCTTCATTTGCCACTTCTGAAACTTTTAGTATGTGCCGGTACAGCCTGATTTAAAAACAAACCAATGCTTTATTTATTTAAAAAAGGCAATCGATTTTACTCCAGCACACATAATGAATCTTATTTATTTATGGTTTATTGTTATAGGCATTCTATTTTATTGTCAGTCACTGTTATGTATCTCTGACTGGGTCTAATTTATAAATTAAACTTTATCATATGTATGTACAGGAAAAAACATAGTACAATAAGGTCTAAGACTATCTGTAATTTCATGCATCCTCTAGAGGTATTGGAATGTATCCATTGTGGATAAAGGGGGAACTATTATAATGTATCTCCCATAAATAAAGAGGCATGTCTATAATTTATAACCAAAAAACAAAACAAAAAAAAGAAACCAGTTGGTGATAATGCAAAACAATAGCATCCTATTAACTTGCTGAAAAGTTAATCAACCTGGAAAAAGTATATAAAATTGTTCACATAAAAGAACCACCATGAAGGTAGTTACACACCTTCCCCTGTGTTTTATTCCACAAATGTTTTTTTAAAGTTCTCTTCCCATCAGCTTCTTCACCAAAGTTAAATTTCTTTCTGTTTTAGGGCTCAAGTTATGTTTTGCTTTTTTCTTCTTAAATTATTTATAATACCTATCTCTTTAATGCAAACAACCAACAGTGCCAAGATGCAATAAATATTTTTTAGACTACACTCTCTCAGGCATACACCAGCACACAATTTATAACCATGTCTAAAATTATTCTAAAAGGGAAAATAAGGGATATTAACATGGCCCTAAGTCATAGCCGCTTGTGATAATTTATCAACAATTAACCTTGAATATTGCATATGTAAAAATTAAATGAATTATATTCATTTGTTCAATAAATTTGTGTACTGTAATGAATACTGCTGCAATTATAACAGTAATTGTATATTTAAACATAAATAAACATAGAAAAGATACAATAAAAATACAGTATTATAACTTTATAGGACTACCATTGTATCTTCAGTCTGTCTATAACCCAAACATTGTTCTGTATATAGTACATGACCACATGTATATTGGAAAAGCAAACAGGGGGTTAGAAAAGTCTGTCTCCCAGGTAAAGCATCTCAAGAATGGAAAAGCAATCATCCCATGTACTCAGTACTAACCTGAAATTAGTAGTTCAATAACTACAAGTGCACCTGAGAGAAAAACACAATTCAATTCAAGGAGGGGAGATACAGTAAGTTCCCACCTAATGGGTACAATGTAGGGGTATATGGCATACTTTCTGGGAGAAGGACTCAACTACAACTTTATAACCAAACAAATGCAAACAATGTAACCTAATCAACCTAATCGTATGTACCCTCATATTAATCCAAAAATTTTTTAAAAAGTCAGAAGTTTGGTACAGTATCCAATGTACTCAGCCCTACTGTGAAGCTAATTTATAGATTTCATATGAAGGCTAAAACCCAATTATAGCACAAGAATATGGGGGAAAGGGCAAGGGAGGG
>CAUYON010015479.1:0-80088 GCA_963573935.1 Arctocebus calabarensis
CTCCCCTCCCTTTCCCCTTTCCCTGTATTCCTATGCTATAATTGGGTTTTAGCCTTCATATGAAAGCTATAAATTAGCTTCATATTAGGGCTGAGTACATTGGATACTTTTTCTTCCATTCTTTGTTTTCTTTTCTTTTCTTTTCTTTCTTTCTTTCTTTTTTTTTTTTTTTTTGAGGTTGAGGTTGAGTTTGAATTTGAGTTTAAGGTTCTAGTTGCTGATAACCTCTCAGTGGAGGAATTGCCAGGGAAAGCTCAGTGGACAGAGACTGTTGATTTGGTTAGGAGAAAGTACTTTATTGGAAATCCCCTTGTTGTACGGAGCAGGACTTGGCTATTTCACTCAGGTGTCTCCTAAGTCCTGATCAGTGAGGGCTAAGGCTGAGGAGCTCCTGTGTCCCTGTGAAGATAGCTTCCCCTGCCTGCATAAATGCTGGGTCTGGGAAGTGTCATCTAAAAGGGGATCAGACAGCCTGGGTTCCAGCCTTGGCTCCCTGCTTCCTCCACAATCTGGCTAAGCCCTTGACTTCTCTGATCCTCAGTTCTTACACCAAAACAGAGGGGAGCCAGAGGTGTGGCAGAGATTGCTGATGGACTGCTGAACTTCCCTTCTGCATTCATGGGACAGGGGCCAGGACGCTGAGGCCCTGACGCAGCCAGGTCCCACACCGCTTTCTGGGAAGATGGCAGGGTGATGTGTCCACATTGACCAAGGTAGTGGCTATCAAGCACTCGCAATGTGGCTAGTGCAACTGAGAAATCAACTTTTACATTCTCTTTACCTTAGTTCACTTACATTTAGATTTAACCATCCACATATGTCCAGCATCTATCACATCTAGCCGCCTGTGTAGTGCAGTCCTAGAAGATGGTGAAGCCACAAGTCAGAAGGGTCCTGGGTCCCTGAGTCCCTCTTAGGAGGAGAACTACAGTTTCTTTTTTTTATTTTTGCCTATAAATTTCCCAGTAATCTTTGCAGTTGCCCCACATGGCATTAGTAGTAATGCATCTGGGCTCCTCTGTGGGACACCTGTGCCTTGCATGATGCCACTGCTGGGAGGAAGAGTCACCTTCTGTCTCTAAATACCTAACCTGACCTAGTACATGAACAAGAAATATATTCACTTGGTAAGTGACAACGTTTTAGTATTTGTTATGGGAGCCAGTGTTGCCTTAAGCAATCCCCCTCCTGTGAGGATACTGAGGTCATCTGCTGGAAATGCTTAATGCTGTATGGACCCAGAAGCACTGCATACGTGTCAAGGAGGAGTCAGGGGGTGTTGGGTATTCCTGCCACCAGAAGGCTGCCCAGAGGGAGGCAGAAATGTGATTTTCTACTCTTTGAAGAGTGCTTTAAACCTGCGCTGCTCCCGCTGACACATGCAGCCTGGCTCCTCTTGCCTCTGTTTATGAGGTTCTCCTGACTCCTGAGACTCTGGTTTTGGAGGAGACCACCACCGTGCTGGGCTCTGCTGCCCCTCAGGCTCTGAACAGTGGCCTTGGTCCACTTCCCTTCATCCTCTTCAGCAGATGCTGCTTCAAAGCAGGCATAGCTGGAATGTTCTAGCACAAACCCATATGGTGCAGGTGGAGGCTCAGACCTTACTCTAAGACCTTACTCTTACTCTTTGTAGCTTGGGACTCAGGTCCTGACAGCTATTTCCGTTCCATGGAGCTTGACTCTGTTTTCTTGTCTGTGAAATGGTTGTAAGAGTTCTTGTAACCACTTTATGTACCAAAATATGAAAAATCCTGAAGGCCCGTGCGCACATCTCTGAGGAGCATGGTGGGTGAGTGTGGAGAATCACTCCCTTCACTCGAGTCATGGTGGCCCTGAGGCCATGGGTCCTGGGCTGTGATGGATGGAGGTCCCCGCAGTGCCCTGTGGCAGCAGCCTGCCTGGAGTCTGAGGAGCAGCTAGCTCAGAATGAAGATGAAGCACCAGTGAGTTTTGATGGACGACAGGCAAAGCCTCTTTTGAAATTGGTCTCTCAAAACAATATACAAACTAATACACAAATCAATGCAAAGTGTTTGGACTGCCAGGAAAACTCAGTCCATCCATCACACTTATGGGGAAGTGAGGACTTTGGGGCCTGGCCATTGCCTGAGTCCCCACGGCCCTGGGGAGGGAGTGCACCGTCTCTGGGAATTGATGGCCTGACTGAGCACCTCCAGTCCCCAGGACGACTTGAGGTGGGACATGGGAAAGGACTTCTGGCCCTCCCTGAAGAGGAGCTGAAGCCATTTATCTTTCTGCTTGCCCTCTTGCCATTCCTGGCTGGGCCTAACTTTGGGGGTGGCCACTGTAACAGTTCGGCAGCCTGGGAACACCCAATCAACTGACACTGCTGGGGACCCACAAATTCTTTTCCAAGATGGCGGCATCCCTGCTGCTCTTCTAGCCCTGTTCCCCCTGCCCTGGGCTGGCTCATTTCTTTTTTTTGTTTGTTTTTCTTTTATTTTTTATTGTTGGGGATTCATTGAGGGTATAAGAAACCAGCTAACACTGATTACATTTGTTAGGTAAAGTCTCTCTTACACTTGTGTCTTGCCCCCACAAGATGTGTCACATACTGAGACCCCACCACCCTTCCTCCTTCCCTCTCTCTGCTCTTCCTTTCCCCCACCCTCCTCCCCTTTTCTCTCTCTCTCTCTGCTCTCCCCTTTCCCCACCTCCACCATGTACTAGGTCATTAATTGTCCTGATATCAAAATTGAGTACACAGGGTTCATGCTTCTCCATTCTTGTGATGCTTTACTAAGAATAATGTGTTCCACTTCCATCCAGGTTAATGCAAAGACTGTAAAGTCACCATCTGTTTTCATGGCTGAATCGTATTCCATGGTATACATATATCACAGGTTGTTAATCCATTCCTGGGTTGGTGGGCATTTAGGCTGTTTCTACATTTTGGTGATTGTAAATTGAGCTGCAATAAACAGTCTAGTGCAAGTGTGCTGGCTCACTTCTTTATTCCTCCTCTGAGTAATTACATCAACTGCCTTAGGCTGTGCATTCTTCCATTGAAATCAAGTTCTTATCAACTCTAGAAAGGTCTTGAAACATGATATTTATATCACGCCTTGCAGTTCACAAAGTCTTTTCATATAGATAGTTAGGACTATCTATATGAAATGTTAGGACATTTAACAGGACAGAAGACTGGAGGCTCAGTTCCTGGTAGGAATGTAGAGTCACAGTTGTGCTGCCTTTCCAAACATGTGCTCACAGAAGCTGGCCTCTGACAAGACCTCCTTGCATCCTAGCTTGCTAGGACTCCAGGGGAAGGAAAGAAACTCCATCTCTTCTCCTTACTGTTTTACCTCTGGCTTCTCCTTGGTGGTGCTAACCACATGGCCACATAGTGAACAGACATCAGGGTCAATCCCCATATCTCAGTGACCTGGGAATATGGCCAGAGTAGAATATGGTTACTTGGTAAGGATTTTCCCCCATGATTAAAAAATGAAAGAATGGTCATAACCGTATCACCAACTATCACAGTATATAAAAGGCTGGAGAGCCCAGTGAAGGGGCCATAAAGCTCAGAGGGACAGAGGAGTTCCTGGGTGGTACCTCACACGTCCTCCTGCCTTCATCCCAACTGGGTGTGCTTCTGCCTTAGCCTAGATGTTTCTAGGGAGATAAAGCTTCTTCTGGAGCTTATCTTAATGCTTTCAAAGCCCCTGCTGGGAAGTTTGTCTTAAATTCTTCATTCCACAATTTTGATCCTTGATCTTTGCCCTGTTCTGATGTCTCAAACCTGTGGCACCATTTCCTGAACCTGTGCGCTGTTCTCTGTGCTGTTGGATCACTCCTGAGATGTATCAGTCCTGGTGCCCTATGGTATGGAGGTTGCAGGCAAACTGGAGGTCCCAGAGGGGTGACCAGGGCACAGAGAGGACAGGTCACTATGTTGCATTGACAGCAACCCTGTAGTCTCTTTCCATGGAAGAGACTCGATTTGTTGATTGAGATTTAAAGGGGGCATTTGGGGGAAATGTAGGCATATAGGGGGATTAGAGCAGAGAGATGCAGAGCCACTGGGAATGTGGCTGGAGTGGCAAGGATCAGGTCACACGACTTGGGAGTTTGTCCCGTAGGGCAGCAGGGAGCCAGTGAAGGTCAGCTCATGGCAATGCCCACTCAGATGTGTGATTAGAGGTCAGTAAGAGGTTGTGGGGAGAAAGGCCCAGGAGAGGACAAGGCTGGGGTAGAGACTCATGGCCCTTCTGTGGGGTTGTGTGGGTTCTCCCTTACCCTTGGAGGCCTGGATCTCAGAGGAGGAGCGGGGTGGGCTGTGGGTGGTGAGGGGCTTTGCTAGCAGAGCTGTCTGGTCCTGCAGCACATTGCAGGGGGGTGAGAACTGCAGCCCCATGAGAACCTGGTGTCCTGTAGGCTGCTCCCTGGTGCTCTGGTTACTCTGGGCTGTAGGGGCTGCTAGGAAGGCCTGGACCCAACAGAAAAGGGCAGGCTCAGTCCGTGAAACCCCCCAGAATGGTTGGCAGAGAAGCCAACAGCAGGGTGTTTAAACATCTGCTTCTTGTTTCTGTGGAGAGAAAAACAAACAAACAAAACCTCCTCTTTTCATAAACAAATGGAAAGCAGAGACTGATGCTCAGCCCAGGAAAGCCTTGGTGGCTCTGTCTGAAGAGTCACATCGCTCTTGGCCCCCGAGGAGCCATCACTGTGCCCCGCCATTTTCCAGCCAGGCTCACGGAGTCTTTCCCACCACAGACTGAAAAAATTGTGATAAAATATCCATAACATAAAATTTACCAGCTTAACTATTTTGAAGGGTACAGTTCAGTGATAGCAAGTACATTCCTATTATTGGGCAACCATCACCACCATCCGTCTCCTGAACCCTTTTCATCTTGCAAAACTGAAACTCCACTCCCATTAAGCAACATCCGTCCCCCCAGTCCCTGGACACCACCACTCTACTTTCTGTCTTTAAGTACTTATTCTAGGTATCACATGTAAGTGGGATCACATGGCATTGTCCCTTTCTGTCTGGCTTATTTCACTTGGCATAATGTCCTCAGGGTTCATCATAATTTCCATGCTTTTTAAGGCTGAATAATATTCTATCGCATGTATTGCATCACATTTTATTCACCCATTCATCAGTTGATAGACACTTGGGTTGATGCCACATTTCGGCTGTTGTAAATGAGGCTGCTGTGAACACGGGTGTGCAACTATCTCTTTGAGATTATTTTTTCAGTTCTTTTGGGCATATACCCAGAAGCGGGAATGCTAGATCATATGGTAGTTCTATATTTAATTTTTTGAGGAACACCATACTGTTTCCATAGTGGCTGCACCATTTTACATTCCCACCAACAGCCACCAGAGAGTTTTTATGACATGCCTGTGAGCTAGAGGGCCACCTTGGGAGGCCAGGATGCAGACTGAGTTATAGCCACACTGGGCACATAATTCAACCCTCAACCATACCACTGTACATTCCTGAGCCCCAGGGGAGCAGGGAGCAATAGAATGTCTCAGCCAACTGTAGCTCAAAATTACTTATGTTCAATTTCAAAGCCTTTGGTTTTAATGTAAAAATGTCCCCTAAATGTCTATTTAAGAAACAATAAAAGTTTTGAATGCACTTTCTGAAATATTAAGCTATCGGTTGTTTATAGGGCTAATTGCTTACATTCTTTATTCATTTCTTTTGTTTCTTATGGGAAATATTATGGGAAATCTTAAAATGTCTTATTCTAAACAGGAGTTTTGTTTCTGAGAATCTCAAGACGCTGTAAGGACTTTTTGCCACCCTTTCCTATGAGATTACCCTAAAGCCAGAAGATATTAAGATGCAAGAACTAAAGTCCCTAACTTGTGGCTTCTATAATGAGATGTTGATGCAGTGACCCTTACTGTGTGTCTCCTCAGACTTTGTTCTCTGGGAACTTTGTATGTCACCCAGGTTTTGGACCCCACTGGCCACAGGTCTGCTGTGTTTTCCTATCTCTCTTGTTTACTGACTAACCACTTGACTACTGACCCATACTAAGTACTTCACATGTTTCTGAAAATCTGGGTTGTGTTTAAGGCAGAGGTCAGCAGATTAGCTGAATCCTGTCCATGACCTGCCTGTTTTTATAAATAAAGTTTTATTAGAACATAGCCATCTGAGTATTTATTTGTGTTTTGGCTGTGGCTGGTTTCATGAAGCAATGGTAGAGTTGGATAGTTGTGCCAGAGACTATGTGGTCTGTCAAGCTGAATATATTTTTCTATCTGGACTTTACAGAAGTTTTCCACCCCTTGGTCTAAAAGAAAGTCAGTTCTATGAGAATGGCTGAACCAGTGTATGTAAAGCCCAGTCTAAGGGGTAGCCACATTCTGCCATGGAGAATGAAGGGGAAGAGAGGAACAGGACTGGAGATGGGCCATGAGAGATGGATGGCAAATTCCAAATCTCCTGAGGCTTCCTCATTCCTACACCTTTCCTAAGACTGCTGGGTTTCATTACTTATTCCCAGACCTTTATGATAAAATCACCCGTTTGCTTAAGTCAGCTCAAATTGGTCTCTGTTTTTGGCAACTTGAGCCCCAGGTAATGCTCTGGAGAAGCTCTGTGCTCCCACACTCACAGATAAGTGGTGGGGCAACATATCAAAGTCCAGTCCAGAATCCAACCTCCCTCCTTCCCATCTTCTGAGCCAGAGCATCTCCGGGCTGTGCCGGTGGAAGCAGGAGCACACAAAGGTTGGCAGCTGAACTGACACAGAGAAAAAGTTGTTGGTGAGGAGCTGGGGGTCAAAGCCCCGGTGCGTGCCTCTTGCTCTTGACTGACAGCCACTGCCTCTTCCCTGCAGGAGCCAGAGTGGCCTCCAAACTTTGTGTGCCCTGGCAGCTGCGGTTGGGGAAGTGCCTGAAGCTGCCAGCTCTAGCCCTTCCTGCCCTTGAATCCTTTGAAACTGTCCTCTCAAGTCTACTTTGAATTTTTTTGATAACTTTTTAATAAAAACTGACTCAATCTAATCTTTACTCTAATACTTCTTATACTGCAGCCTATTAAAGTCAAACACAATGTTTGGCACACAGTAGAACAGCATTCATAGTTTGAATTTGTAGTAGAATTCAAACAAGTTTTTAATGAATACTTCTAGTTCCAGATGATGTGCTTGAGTACGTGGTTTTGCCTTGTCACTTTTTAATGTCAGTATGACAAAGAGATTGGGGAGGAAGACTGCCACAGTGACAGAAGCTCACTGCATTTCTGGGAGGGGGAAAGAATGGGATTTTTGGTACATATAACAGTCAAAGAAGGCATAAACTGGGATATAAGTGGGCCTGCAATGGCCAAGGGAACTCATATGCCTGTTAGAAAGTAAAAAAGATTCTGGGCTCAGAGATGGCAGGCACAATGGAAGATAAAGTGAAATGGTGCTCATAGGAGGAGAAATGATTAAGAATAGGTATGGTTCCTCTGCCATGCTTTGGTTCACATAATCCGGTATGTGCTTCAAGACAGAATATAAAAGGTATATCAATAAATGTAAAGACTAAGGCATATATTGTAAGTTTTCATGCTCTGGAAGACTAAGGAATCTAGTGTAAGTTTTCATGCTCTAGAATAGACACCCTTAAATTCTAAAGATTTGAAAAGTCTTGGCTTAATTGTCAAGTCAGCTCCTTATATGATTTCTCTAAGGCCAAAACAACCAGTGTGTAACCAGGTAACATTTCACACCCCACAGAGAGCTCCTACTCAGGATTATAGGGGGGAGACTGGGTGGGAAAAAAACAGATCCTTGGGTTCCAACGTAATGAAGAAAAATCTCACATCAGTAGCCTAGTCTTTTTAACTATGGAAGGACATCCAAGGATCACAAGAGTTAGAGACGAACCAGAAGCATGAAAGAGGGAACAAACTGACCCCACTGGGCACCAGGCTAATTCAGAAAAAAAGTCTTACAATTTACATACTCAAATTCAATGATATACACTATTACATCCATGAAAGAAGAAAAAGATGCAATGAAAAAGGAACAGAAAAAGAAGCAGAGATAGTTCTTAGAGATTAAAAGATCCTGATTACCAAAATAAAAGATATTCAAAACAAACTTAAAATATAAAACCAAGGGAATCTCTCAGAATGTAAGAGAATATAAAGGGACAAATATTAGGTAAAAGTAAAGAGAAATGAGAACTCATCCTTGAGGTCAAGTATAAAGTGAAAATGAATTCCAGAAACAGAGAATATAGAAAATGGAAATTTAAAAAAAATAGAAGAAAATTTCTCAGGGCAGAAGAAGGATGTTAATTTTAAGGGGCACAGAGTATCCAGCATAGTAAAGGGAAAAAGAAAATTAAGCAAAACAGAACAAACAACCCAACACCTGGACATTTTTCTGCGAAATTCTAGAACACCAAGGAATAATTGAGAGATCCTAAAATCTCCCACAGAGACAATGCAAGTTACCGCAAACATATTCAATTCATACTGGCAAGTGGCTTTTCATCTGTGACCCTCAATGCTAGAATACAATGCAATAATGTCTTCCAAATTCTGAGAGAACAGGACATAATTTAAAAAAATTATTTTTATGCAATCTAATCAATTAAATATTAGGGCAAGATAAGGACATCTCTTTTCTTTATGTCCTTTCTCAGGAGGTATTTAAAGATGTATCCCATCAGCATGAAGTGAAGAGAGGAAGAGAAAGGGTATCTAGGAGATGGAGAGTCCTGGGTGCAACTCAGGAGACAGCTGAGGGGACGCCAGAGGAACAGCCTGGCACCAGCTCTGGAGGATTTTCCAACCCAGACCAGAGCAGAAGAACAAAGCGCGCTGCAAGGGAGAATGTCTGAGAAAAAAGGGAGCTCTTGCAGTAGGTAATATCCTTGAGAGGATGGAATAGCCTAAGGATATGAAAATGTTCATCAGTCAAGAAAAAATGTATTTGGAAACTGATAGAAAAACTAGAAACTGTACCAGAAAGTCATTTTTCAAATACCAAACAAAATGTATCATGAGTTCAAGCAATTGCTGGAATGTAAGAAAAGAATTCATGGACCTTTAAGCTGGGACCGTTCTCCCCAAATGGCCTGGGGATCATCATCTCAGCTTTGTAGAAAGGGAATGGAGGCTCTGGCCCTGCTTGTTAGGGCCATGAGAGATATGAATACGTGTACAGTGGTAATAGTGCAAACACCACTGAAAACATTTTGGGGGCACCTAGGAAGCTTAAAGGATGGCATTGCTGTTGGAGAATGTAAATGTTCACTTATTATTATTATTTTGCAGTTTTTGGCCGGGGCTGGGTTTGAACCCACCACCTCTGGTATATGGGACTGGCGCCCTACTCCTTTGAGCCAGGGGCTGCCCATAAATGTCAACTTAGTAATGAGGAATTTATCTGACAATAGGTTGAAAGCAGAAGGGAGAGGGAAGGGGGACCATAAATATTCACATTTCACATGCAGGGATCATGTGAGATCAAAATCCTGACTACAGTTGATGGAAGAGTAAATGGAAGTACAATATGTATGTTACTTTATCTTATAAAAGTAATCAAATATATCTGTAAAAATTATAAAACTATAAACATTGAGGTCTTAGAGGAGGCAGTGTAAGTGAATTTATCTCCTTTACAAATGGCATGAATGGATATTGCATGAAGTTGATAAGCCAAGAAGTGGAATTATAAATACTAGTTAAGTTAGTAACCACCAACATGGCGCTACTTTGGTCCCCTAAGCTTGCTGCAGGGCCAGGCGGGGCCAGGTGGGGTCTGAGCTCCAGGCTGGTGTCTGGCTGCAGTCAGCCCTTCCTGCTTCCCCAAAGGCACTGCAGAAGTGTATCACTTTCTATCTGCACTGAGGAGAACCAGGTTAGAGAGCATCATTTGGCAAGCCTACCTTCATCTCCCCCTTCTCACCTGATGCTTAGTCTGTACTGGAGGTCAGATATTTGTTTGTGTTTGAGATGCATAATCTACAGGGTTCTGTGTGGTTAAAGTGGCCTGGAGGACACCATAATCTGAAGCAGAGGTAGACCCAGGGAGAGCCTGAAGACACAGGCCTATGAAACCCTCATGTCACCTGTGATGAAGGCCAGTCCTTGGTAGTTACAGATTCAGTGTTTGGAAGCACTTAGTATGATAACCATCAAAGGAGACCTTCAGTTGAGGACTCAGAGGCTTTCTTAGAAAAGGAACAGAAAGGCCAGCTCCCTAAACTTTCACGTCATGAACTGAGGTTGGCTTACCATCAAGGACAGGCATGATCACTCAAAGACGCATAAAAATCCCTCTAAGCCTAAGTGATGGATGCAAGAAAAAAAAATCTGAAAAGCATCTCAGAATCCTGGAGAACAAACAACGCCAGAAGAAAATGACGGATGATTTGAATGAAAACATTCATGTTCAGAAAAGTCCAGAACTGATTGCCCCCAAACCTGTGAGACAGAGGGACAGAGGGCAGGAACTGAGGGGACAGAAAAACATGTTTGAAACACAAAGGAGGGAAAGAAAGGGTCACAGGTGCTACAGAGAGCCAGGGAAATTTCTGGTGGGAACCACGCTGAAGGTTGTAGGTTCACTGCTAATCTCTTTAGAGACAATGGATGATGGCCGCTTGGAATTAGAGAAAAAGCAGGAATCAGAACAAAATGGAGATCACCCAGTCTGTTGGTCAGAAGTTGATTTAAAGAGATTCATTGATGTTATTAACTTCAATGTGTCCTTTAAAAGACTTCAAGGAGCATAGAAAAAAAATACCCCAAAAGTTACATGAAGAAAATCAACTGAATGCAGAGCTTCCAGGACAAACAAAAAGACTCCAAACCGAGCGAGCATCTTTGCTGACTGCAAATTCACAGCTTCAGAGTGCGATTCAGAAGCTTCAGTGGAAACTTGAAATACATCGAGACCATGTAACACAACTCCAGAGAAAATCAAGCAAGGGGGAAATAGACTGCTTTGACGTCGAGAGGAAACTTCCTGCAATGTACAGAAACACAAACCACCCCTATCAGAAGGGCAGTCTCCTTTGGGAAGATGACCAAAGGCAGGGACAGACAAAGAGTTGGAGAGAACCACTTCTTCTTCCAAATCCAGATGGTCTAGGGTAAGAGGACCGTTCAAGAGAGTTGGATGGTAGCTCCGTCAACAGAAAGAAGGCTCCACCAGCTAAGAAAAGAAAAGTGTTTGCAACAAGTATTGGCTAATGCTGAGTTTAAGTCCCAGCCTCTCCCCAGTGGCTCATTTCTGCTTCTGTTCCATGTGCAGCCTATAGAGGCTCAGATGTGTCATGGGAGACCCTGGCTCCTCAGGTCCTCCAGGGAAGAAGAGGGTAATGCTGTAGGGACTCAGGGATCCCGGGTCACAGACTCGTTTGATTCAACTCCCATGGCTGCAGACCACAGCCAGACATTGGCTGCCTGTGTTTTCCCTGTGCAAAAGTTATTTTGATTTATTTCTTTTGAGTTTAACTGCTTGTTTATTTCATTAATAGTGTAATTGCCCTTTTTAAAATGTGATAGCATTTAAAAACAAGATAATAACCACCAAAAGAGATAAAAATGGTTCTAGGAATTTGCCTCTGGGAAGTAAGGTAGGGGCAGGGAGCTGGGTGGTGTGAGACCATCAGCCTCCTTGAACATTTGAGGACAAGGAATCTGATAGCTCTGGGCTTCTCCCCTGCAGTACGTACCAGCCAGGTTGACCTAAACCCACCTCTTTAGAGTGATGAGAGCCTGGGAAACCATGAGTGCTCTGCTAATTCCCCAACTTGTAAATATTCCCTTAAAAATCTCTATATTTACACCACCTAGCTCTAGTCATTCATGTTTCTAGGTCCCCTTTGCACAAAAGAGCACTTTGGTAAGATTTGCTTTGCTGTCTGTATGCATGCCATTTTAAGAAAAATTAAAACTGTGAAAAATCATTTACTGAATGTGGCAGGCACAATACTGGGGACTGAGGACTGGAAGATAAGCACGTAATAAATAAAAACACTCTCTGAAGGTCTGAAGATCGAAGGCCTGTGTTTCACAGAGCTTCACTAATACTTACCAAGGGATAGCTGAGAATTCAACTCAAATATCCACCTGTTCTCCTTACCCAGTGCCCTTCTTGAGGGGTGGGGGTTCTTTCTTAAGGGACCCAGGATGCGTGACCAAACTTTCCATGTGTGTACGCTTTTGATCAGCTTTGAGACAGTCCTGGAAATGGCCAGAGATTTTTACTAAAATGACTAGAGGTTAAAGCTGGTGATATGTTCTTGGATTTGGGCTTAGTACCAAAGGAGGGAGATACAATGGACGGAATGGTAGGATGTGGGTTGACCTTGTATTAATTGAGTGGCTTCCTGTCCTTCTAAGTTTGAATACCTTTTCAAAAACAAAACCCAAAAGAAAACAAATAAAAAAACATACCATTTATTTTCATTCTAGAGAAGTTGGGGTCAACAGAGCCAATGTGATGAATTCAACACCTGTATTCTGTGCCTTGGTCATTAGTCATATCCCAAGAAGGCAAGGACCCTCTGTCATATTTATCCTTGAAACTTCTATGCTCAGAATAGTGCCAGGCACACATTAAATACTCAACAAAGTGATTGCTAAATAAATAGTAATTTGTACTAAATATTAAAATCACAGGTGCCAACAGATAAACCTACTAATAAATTTGTCTCTCAGCTACAAAATTTGGTCCTGAATACATAAAGCATGTGGCTAATCCTTTCTCCTCCCACTAAAAGCTGAATGGGTGAATGCATAGATGAATGGATGCCCTGTTCAGAGTTTGCTGTTACAGCACCAAAGTTTTAGTTCAAATTACTCTGAAGCCTGGGTAAATCTACTCAAGCAACAGCGATACCATATATAAACATATTTTTTAAAGGCAGCATCTATTTTATTGTCAATACCACTTCAACAGAATTAATTTCCTTTGTGGTTTTTATTTCTCTATTTTAGGGTGTGATTTAGTGCCCAGCCCATGCTAAATAATGGTTTTCTTAACTCCCTCATGTTTTTCTTTCTGATTTTTTCCAGAAAGCCACTGATTGATCAAATATCTCAGTGCAAAATTGCCCTGTATTTGGTGTGCTTCTCCCCCCAAACTTTGGCCTGCTAACATTCTAATTTCATGGTGCAAGGAGCTGGCTCAAATCAAAACAAATAGACAAGCAATCCATCGCCAAACAAGATGGTACAGAAGTTTGAGAGTCACCTGTAGCCAGCTCCAAAGAATCTGCCACCAGTAGGACCTGGTCCCTAGTTGTCATAGAAGGGGTCTAGAGGCAGGAAGGTCATGTCTTGATGAGACAGTGGTTTTTAGAAAGGGCTATGAGAGGAAGAGAGAGACATGCTGCCCTGTCCTCTGGATTTGGATGTAGCTATCTGGAAAAATGATATTAAATAGTTCCCTGCCTGTGTTCTCTTGCTCAGATTTTACCCACAAAGTTGTAGAGAGGCATAGACAGTTGAAAATGAAGATTAAAAAAAAAATTAGCTCTTACAGGCTAGATGAAAAGATTCATCCTTTTGGTCCTCTGTTTTCCCAGTCTGTAAAATGGGACTCCTGGTATTTGCTTGCAGAGGGAGGCAAACACGTTTCCTCGTGTTAGCCTGATAATACTGAGCCTATCATCCACGGCACAAAGGAACTGAAAGCCATGGCCAGGCCACCTTCCTTCTTGACTGAGATCTAAATCCTGGGGGAGGGAGCTGCTTCCTGCTCAAGGGAGAGCCCTTCAGAGGGATGTTTTATGGGCCCTGCTGGAAACATAGGGGATACAGTAAAACACAAAGACAAGTGTATTGAACTCCAGGTCCCATCCATTCTGCTCGACAGACATAAATCACTGACCAGATGCAGGCATTTCCCCTTGTGGTCATCACCCGACGAAGAGGAGAGCTTTTATTTTTTTAAATGATATATTGATTCAATAAAATGATTATTACATCATCTCTATTGCCCATCACCACTCACAATGGGAAGGGCTTCTGAGGGAAATGAATGCTCCCTCTGGAATGGGACACAGAGACAGGAGAGTGAGTGTGCACGTGTGTGTATAGATTTCTGAGGGAGAAAGATAGGGAGTTTCATTAATATTAGTTGAGTGATCTTTGGCACTCACTTGCAGAACACAGCATCTCTCCTGGGACCCTCCCCAGGGGGTTGCAGCTGAAATTAGATGCTATTAGGGAACCCAGTGGACCAAGGCCTCAGAGCTTAAGGAGTGAGATTGAAGGGCCCCGTCAGACTCAATACTTCTTCCTTAAAGAAGGGGGAGCTACAGTGTGGAATTTCAGCTATCTGCTCTATGCCATGGCAGGGAAGGGGGTGAGGAATGAGGCTGTCTGGTGCAATGCTCTCAGCCTCTCTCAAAGCCTCAGAGCATCATTGCAGCCTTGGGGGCGGGCCTACCTCACTCATGTAGCTCCTAAGATCATGGGAAACCGTGTTCTCCTGAGGCGGATTATTGGTTGGTTAATGCCCATGAATCAAGTTGAGAGTGGGAAGCTATAAACCTCTGGGATGGGGTAGAGAGGTGGGGAGACAAGTGGAAGCCCAGAGTTGAACAAGCTCTAACACCTCACCCTGCAGATGGCTGTGTCTGAGTCTTCAGTTACTTTCCCAGGGCTCAGAGAGCTGAGGCTATTAATAGATGGTTTCTCTGACTTCGGGGAGCCTGAGGGAACAGATGCGCCCGGGGAGTTTTTCTCTCTTGACTCGATGGACTGCTTCCCAAGCATCGTCGCAGTCTGCCATGAAGCCTGGCATGCTGAGGAGCTCTGGGATGGGGAACACAGCCGCACAACCAAGTCTTACCGCTTTCCGTGTTGGGAATCCCGAAGGCAGACTGAGCGGGAACACACCCATGAACTCTCATAAGACATTTAGATCGTTGAGAGCACGAAATAGTCATTCTGGGAAAAAAACACGCGTTAAGTCTGACTTCGCTATCCTCATGGTGCTATTTTTATTCTGAATGGCACCTAAGGGGGCTCTTAATAGTTTAGTGTTGGGGATGCTTTGAACCCAGAGTTCCCTAAGTGGAAGGAGCTGTGTGTGATAAGTGGGGTACCCTCTTAGAGAAACTTGTGCCCAGTGGTCTGGGTGCAGCTGGAGGAGACATAGACCTTGTGGAGATCTTTGGGACCCTTGTCTCTTGAATTTTCATTAACTATTCTTATATTCAAATTTAGACCTTTGAAATAAAATTCAGTGAGAAAAAAATAATACTGGTATATGTTTAGATGAAAAACCAGCAGTGTCCACTCTCCCTGCCTATGTTAGGTCAGTTTGGCTTAAACTGTACTTAAGCTGCTGCCAGGTCCACAGGGGTCTATCCCTTTGGGACCCCACCTGCTCCTCAGAGAGGAACAGGGAGGGGAGAAAATGGCCATGGGGCTCCCAATAGCCCAGGACCCACTGATCTGTAAGGAGGTAGCTGTGGGTTTCTCTAGGAAGAATGGGGCCCCCAGGCCCTGCTGAAAGGAAACCATACACTCACATGATGGTGGGGGATGTGTCCCTGGGAGTGTCAGCTTTCTAAACTTGATGTGATCTTCAGGTGAAAATTAGGAGGCCCAGAGATGAGGAAAGGACTTGTCCAGACCTCTACATCTTTCAACAACAGCAGAACTGTCATATACTCTACTTCAGAAAACTTAAGTTAACACCATATTTTGGTCCACAAGATGCTCAGCTTTCAAGTTCTTGCACCCTTTCCACATGCCTTAGCCTCAGGATAACACTTGTCTCTCCAACCTCTCAAACTCCAGCTCTGTTCCCCTGGAGATAATGTCTACCATGGCGCCCACATGGGATTCAGCTCAAAAGTCAGATGGAATTTCACCCACCCCAGTTCCACCACTTACTCCAGGCCTTTATCCTCCTTCAGCCTCAGTTTCCTCTCCCGTAGAGATAATAAGGGCACCTATCACCTCAGCCTAGCACCCAGCCTACAGTCAGGTACTCAATGTCCATTGCTGTGATGAATGAATGTAACAATAATAAATTGTGTCGATTGAAGAGTCCCATGTTGTGGGTTGAGTCTAGAGAGTGTTGACAGTGACTCTGGAAAAGTGTGCAGGTTCTGGGATCAATGACAAATGCATAGTGAAAGAAAACTTCTTTGAACATACCCAGGGACAAAAACACCTATGTTTTGAGGGTGTGCGGCCTCGGCTGTGCTGTGCCAACACACACAGTAGCATTGCTAACACTGTACGCCCTGGCCATGGACTTTGTGTTGAACTTAATCCTTCTTATTTTTCACAAACCCAAGAATATTTCATAATTGGTGTCTTTGGGGCCATCTTGGGAAACAGCAGCATGGCTTTCTGGCAATCTAACAGTAACAGTGGCTCTTAATGATGAAGCTTTTGCTTTTCAGAATCATCTTAAAATCTTTCCAGTGATGAGAGGGCAGGATGGGACTCCAAGGGAAAGGAAACCAAAAGGGAATTGAGAGGCAGAATAGAGGCTTCAGAGACCCCTCCTACCGGACCATTACCTTGGAAGTCAAGACTTTGAGATGCCTGAGGATAAGTTTTCTTTCTCCACCACAATCATCTCTTAGCTCATTTACATGGGTGTAAGAGTTTATTTGCAACAACAACAGTAACAATTATAGCTCTAATAATGGAATGTCCCTGGAGGAACTCCCTCTTCTGATGATCTTTGGCCCCACAACAGTTTCTCTGAGAGGAGATCAGACACTTCTGATCAGCCTGTCCTCCCTCCATCCCATCCTCACCTGTGACCATGACCCAGGGCAAATCTTGGCAAAGTCTAGATGGTTCTCTAGCACTCTTCCTGCCAGATGCTGGGGCCATGTGGGTCCTTTCCATTTCCCCTGTGAACAGCTGTGTTCAGGCTAGTTTTAAATACTCTTAAAACTCATTCATATTGAGGAGACAGTGATTAGCAGTAATTTAACTTCTCTCTGGGTTACGGCCACGCCCTCACCCAAAGGAAAGAGTTTATAACAGCGGAATGTCCTCAGGGAGATGGGGTAAAGGTGCTGAGGAATAGGTGGTTTAGTGCAAGGTTCCTCTCAAAATCTTTCCAAATTATACCGCACATGTGACCTTTTACTGTACCAGAGCACACAGCAGCAATTACAATCTGTGGGAAGGCTGGGATCTAGAGAAAAAAGAAGGCTCCGAAAATACAGTGCAATCTTGTTGTTACACAGTAGACCCTTGACATTCTTAAAGACTGTGGCCTCAGACCTTAGTGAATTACCAAAGATGAGAATGACACCAAGTCATATAATGTCTGTCCCAGAAGGTAATAAAGTATAATTGAAAAATCTAATGCCTCTTTCAGGCCTGTAATGGTTCTGTAAATGTGGGACTCGGGTAATTCATTAAGCTACTTTCTGGTCTCGGCCATCACGTGATCCTTCTCTTCTCTTTCCTCTTCCACACCAGCCACCACTTTCATCTCACAAAGACACTCGGGCTTTATGCCCTCCCTTGTGTTCCACAGAGAGTGGAGGAGAACAAAGCCACTGGCCAAGTGCCCTGTCTGTACACATGGCTCAGAGCACAGGACTCAAGCTTGTGCCTCAGCAAAATGACAAATGACTGCACCTCAGTTGTCATAACTGATGGGGTCATTAAGGAACACATAAAACCATGAGAGCTAAGCCCTTGAGAGCCGTGGGCCTCCTGAGCTGAGGTCATAGAAAGGACTTTAGTGCTTGAGCTGGAGGTGGGGAACATCATCGCCTGCCCCAGTCTTCACCAGAGAGAGCACCTCGTCCTTTGTGTTGCTCGTGGTCACTTTGATCTGTTGATCCTGGGATGCTATAATAAAGTGCCACAGACTGGGTGGCTGCGAGCAACAGGACTTTGTCATTTGGAGCTCTGGAGACTAGAATTCCAAAGTCTGGGCATGAGCAGGGCCGGGCTCCTCTGGAGGAGATGGAAAGGATGTGCTCCTGACTTCTCCTCCAGCTTCCGGTCACCTCAGGTGCTGGTGGCTGTTCTGTCCCTGTCTCTTGGTATTGTTCTCCCTCGGTGTGGGTCTCTATCTCCCCATATTTCATTCTTTTTTAGAAGGACATCCGTCACATTGGATGAGTGCCCCCCACCCAACTCCAGTATGAACTGGTCTTTACTGACATTTGCAATGTCTGTTTCCAAATAAAGTCACACTCTGAGGTGTTAGATGTGAGGGCTTCCACAGATAGATTTTGGGAGGACATAATTCAACCCATAACAGCTGAGTGAACTTCATTTAGGCTTCTGCTAGTGTTTTTGAAGAGCCTCTTTCACTAGTTTACCTCGTTATCCATCTCACCACACAAACACAACACTCTCACACACTCGTATGTCTGGCCGCTTTTAAAGAAGCAATTGGCACCTCACACCCATGGGGGTGACTACTATCAAACGAAGACAACAACAAAAACAGAAAATAAGTTTTGGCAAAGATATGGAGAAATCAGAACACTTGTGAACCATTGGGGGTATTGTAAGGTTGTACAGCTACTAGGAAAAACCGTGTGGCCATTCTTCAAAAACTAAAGATGGAATTATTATGTGATTCTGCATTTCCACTTCTGCGTATACACCCGGAAGAATTGAAAGCAGGATCCCAAGCAGATACTTGGATGCCCATCTTCATAGCAGCATTATTAACAATAGCTGACAGGTGGGAGCAACCTGAGTGTCTGTCACAGATGAAAGGATCAAGAGAATTTCCCTTATCCGAAATGCTTGGGACCAGAAGCATTCAGATTCCAAAGTTCTTCAGATTTCGGAATATTTACATATAAATGAGATACCCTGGGAATGGTAACCATGTCTAAACAGAAAATTCATTTATGTTTCACACACCTCTTACATGCAGACCTGAAGGTGGTTTTATATGATTCAATAATTAGGCACATGTAACAAAGTTTGTGTCCCTTGAACCAACTGAAAGCAAAGGTGTGTCAGGTGTGAGATTTTGTACTTGTGGCATTATGTTCATGATCAGAAAGTTTTGGATTAGGAGCATTTTGAACTTCAGGTGTTCAGATTAGGGATGCTCAACCTATATATACATATAATGGCATATTATTTAGCTGTGAAAAAGAAGGAAATTCTGACACATGCTATGATGTGGATGGACCTTGAGGATATTATGCTAAAGGACAAATACTGTGTGATCCTACTTAAATGAGGTCCCTAGAATAGGCACATTTATTGAGACAGAATAGTGGTTGCCAGGGGCTTGGAGAAGGAGAATGGGAAATTGATTTCTTTTTCTTAAGAGATAGGGTCTCACCCTGTCACTCAGGCTGAAATGCAGTGGTGCAATCAAAGCTCACTATAGCCTTGAATTCCTAGGCTCAAGTGATCCTCCTGCCTTGGCCTCCCCTATAGCTAGGGCTACAGCTGCAGGCTACCATGCCCAGCGAGTTTTTCTATTTTTAGTAGACATAGGATCTCACCATATTATCCGGGCTGGCCTTGAACTCTTGGCTTCAAAGGATCTTCCCATCTTAACCTGCCAAAGTGCTGGGATTACAAGCATTGAGCTGCTATGCCTGGCTTAGGGGGAAGTTGTTTTTCTCTTTCTTTTTTTTTTTTTTTTTGGTTTGAAGTCTGGATTTTATTTTTTGTTTATTTGTTTATTTATTTTTTGTTGTTGCAGTTTTTTGGCTGGAGCTGGGTTCAAACCCGCCACCCTCAGTATATGGGACCAGCGCCCTACTCCCTGAGCCACAGGTGCCGCTATTAATTTTATTTTAATTGTTGGGGAATCATTGAGGGTACAATGAGCCCAGTTATACTGCTTGCATTTGCTGGGCAAAGTCCCTCTATTAGTAGTGTCCCACCCCCAAGAAGTGTGTTACACACCACGGCCCCACAGGAATTTGTTTTTTAATGGGTGTGGCAGTTAGTGTTGTAAGATGAGGCGAGTTCAGAAAATGGATGGTGGTGGTGTTGGCGCGAAAGCACGAAAGCACTCAGTGCCACTGAACTGGACACGTACACATAGCTAAGATGGTGCAGCTTATGTGTATTTTACTACAATGGAAATGTAGGTGAAAGCTACCTTTTAAAATGAAAGATAGCTTCGATAGTCATTTGACAGATCCGTGTACTGGTGCCTGGTCCTGGGAATCCACACAGGCTGCTCTTCGTCTTGCCACGTCAGTTTGCTCATTTCCAACGTGTGTCCCCGATGCTGCGCTGCAGGGCTTGCTGAGGACTCGCCTCTGAGTAGGAGCCCTTCGCAGTGTGTCCCTGGGCTGGGGGTGCGGGGGGCTCGCCCGGGTGGGGGGACAGCATCTAACAATAGTAAATGGAGCAGAGGTCCCCGGGCAGAAAACTGGAAAACACATAGGATCCTGAAAGGCGGTGCTACGCGCCAGCATCTTTGTTCCCGTTTCCAGTCTTCTCCATTTATAACTTTGTTACTGACGAAGTAGAAACCAGAACAGCCTCCAAGTCTGAGATAGGGGAATCAGGGCCAACTGAAGCATTTCCTTGTTCTTTTTGAGGAAACCTGTCCCTCTGGGGGAGCCAGGTGTGAGCTCCAGGGCCAGTGATCTGACATCCCCCAAAGCTGTGGTCAATGGCTGCCAAATTCCCTGTACGATCACTGCCAGTGGGCCTTCATGGGTGACACCGGAGGGCAGGAGCTGCACACAGGAACCGGCAGTCGGAAGTGTTCATGGGGCATCAAATATGGAGTCCTCAGAGTTCCCTTAGTTACACGCTCTCTGTCTTGGAGCAGGAAAGAGCACACCGTTGATGGAGACCTGCCCACGTGCTAGCCTTGCACGAGGTGTTACAAGGAACAATCTCATCTGTTCCTTATAAGAAGCCTTCAAAGGGGATCAGCTTGCCATTGTTTTCACAGGGCAATAAACAGAAGCTCAGAGAGGCTCACTAAGGCACCAGAGTCGCCTGAAAATGTGCACCGACCCCACAAGGTCAGAGTTCCGTTCCAAAAAACGTTACCACCTATTTTGCAAATCACCCCTCAGAACTCAAGCTCTAGGAGAGGAGCACTCATAGCCAGGGACGCCATTCCTAGCATTTATGATCTTGGCCAGCAGAACATTCTGGAATTCTTCAGGGAACAGGCCCATCCCTGCACTGGCCGGGAGCTGGAGGAGTGGACAGGGACGCAGTTCACAGCACCACCAGCTGCAGCGTTTGTGGACAAATGAACCATTGTGGAGGGGTAATTATAAAGCCTGGAGGAACTTCCTGGGTGCTTTTTGTGAGGTGACCAAGGCCGTGCCACATGCTGGGGGTGTCTGTACCTGAGAGGAAGAGAAAATAGAGCAATTAGATGCTTCCCTCTGCTCCTTACTCCCACCACAAGTCCTGGCGCAGCCAGTTACAAAAAAAAAAAAAAAAGATCTAATATTACTTAGACAAACAGAAAAGCAACCTGGGCTTTCATTTCTGTTTTCTTCTCTCCTGACAGCTTGTGGAGTCCCTGCTGTTAAGGCTAGAAAAATATCACCCCAGGCTCTAAAACACGACAACAGCAACCAACCTGTGACTGCTGCGGTACTTAGCAGATGCGCTCTGCGGGCCAGGGTGTCTGGCAGTGCCAACGCTCTTGTAACAAAAATCACCACCTGGGGGGCACCAGCTATGGCTGGAGTCATTGTCAGAGGGGAGAAAGATGAGGGGGTGAGGTCCTGTCCTGCAGTGCTCGGGATCCAGGCACATGGGCACAGGAGCCAAAGACAATGGGATGGGCAGGTTGAAGCCAAAGCAGAAGCTTGAGGTGAACAGAGGGCAGGGATGGACGTGTGCAGTAAAAGCATGCAAGCTACAAGGCGGAAATGTCTACAGAGCTGGCTGGGCAAACTACGGCTCTGCGGCCTGAATCTGAGTTGAGGTGTGTTTGTACACTGCCCACAAGCTTAGCGTGGTTTCTGCATTTTTAAATACAGTTGTCAGGGGAAAAAGACCAAAGAAGAATGAAAGGGCTCCTCTTGAGTCCTTTGATTTCCAGGAGTGTGAAATGGCCTGGTTTGTGGTAGGGGCAGATAAGAGTTAGATCCTCAATGGTGGTAAGAAACAACCATTTCCCAGCCATCTTTGAGAGTTATTGGTTCTCCGGGGGCCAGTCTGGGAAGGCTTCGTCAAGGAGGGGAAGTTTTAGTTTAAATTTATACCTTCTTATATATTTTCTCTTTAGAGAGGCAATACATATTTATTATAAGACATTCAAATGATACAAAGAAGTATAAAAATGAAAGAAAAAATAACTCTGAAATCCCCACCCCACCCTCCAGGCAACCACAGTTTCTAGATCTCCCACCCTGGGCATAGATACTTGTGTAGTTGGAAGTTTTATACCAATGGAACGTCACTATGTGGAACATGCCGCCTTTGTGTTTTCTTCTCTCTCTCTCTCTCACTCTGTTTCTTATTTGTATTATAAAATGTCTTCATGTTGGTGATTGGCTGCGTGGATCCTTTGTATTGAACACATCACATTCCTTTGCTGGTCCTTCTTGGGGAGGAGCTGGAGGAGCTGTTTGAATGATGGGAGGGGGTGACCTGGCAGGCAGGAGCTGAAACCTGGGGATGATGCAGAGAAATTTCTCAGTGGAATTCTGAGTAAAAATGTAGGGTAGGGGGCGGGCACCTGTAATTCTAGAATTCTGTGAGGCTGAGGTGGGAGGAATGATAGAGGTTAGAAATTTGAGACCAGCCTGAGCAAAGAAAGACCCTATCTCTATTAAATATAGAAAAATTAGCTGGGCCTTGTGGTGGGTACCTGTAGTCCCAGCTACTTGGGAGGCCGAGGCAGGAGGATTACTTAAGCCAGGGAAATTGAAGTTGCGGTGAGCAAGGCAGAGGCCATGGCACCCTAGCCTGGGTAGTAGAGCAAGACTTCGTCTCAAAAATAAATAAATAAATAAATAAAAAGATGTAGGTTAGGTTGGAGACAAGAAGTCAGGTGAAAACAAGACACAGGTGGGTGACCCTGGGAGGTACTGAATAGCCTCATCCTCTTTCTGGCACCTCCTTCCCGAGCACTCTGAGTCCTCGGCTTGCTTTCCTGGGAGCTCTCTAGGGGATCCCAGGCTGGCTGTGTGCCCAGTCCCTGGCCCCTGTGTGTCAGGCTGATGCCCGAGTAGCTACCCAGATCTGCGCAAAGTGGAAGGAAGTGGGCCACACCGCTTCAGTCACCCCAAAGCCCCAAGAGGCTGATGGGACAGCCAGAAATACAGCAGAGAGACCTACCGGCCTGAGGAGCCGCACCTGTGGGTTATTTGCTCCAGCCACAAACTCCCAAGTAAACCGGGCCTTAGAAACCAAATGGCAGCTTAGAAGCTTGTCTGCTGGACATAGAACCCCGGAGCAGAAAGTGTTAGATTCTAAGCTGAAGGGAGGGGATGTTTTGACACTTCACTATTTCCTCTGCCTGGCCTTTGAGTTGATTTTTGTAGTTTTCTCTCACTTATCTTCCATTCACCTTTCACTCCTTTCTCAGCGTGGCAGTGACCGGCTGTGAGAACTGCTGCGATCTGGGGTCCACCTGCCTTTCCCTCCCGGCTTGGTCACCTGCCAGCTGTGTGGGTCTGACTTGTCTGAGCAGCAGGAAACTGAGGACCCAGGCATTGCCGCAGGTCTGCCTTTGTTTTCGGGACCTCAGCTCGTCCTGAGAGCCAGTGCGCAGCAGCCTTGCTTCTGGGGCTCGGCCTTCCTCTCTAACTGTGCTGACTCTCGGTACTCCTGGCCTGAAGAGCCCCCCCAAAGTGCCTTGGTTTAAATGCTTCCTACAGACACTATAGGGGACAGGCGTGAATCCCATGTAGTGGTTTGAGTCCCCTCAGGACTTCATCCCCACTTTTGCTTAAATATGTTAATAAGGACCAGAAATAAAATTTTAAGTCGAAGTAGGAGGCCGCGAGCAGTACTTAGGGCCAGTGAGCCAGTGAACTGCCAGCAGATATGAGTGGGAGAAGAGAAGGCGACCTCTCCAAATGCAGGGAGGTGGGAGGAGAAGGCACCGTCCTCCACCTGCGCGGTCAGCGCGCCCAGCATCAGCCCCGGCCCACAGCGGAGCGGGTTCTCAGTGTGGCCGGGTGGGCGAGCGAGCCTCCTCCTGGGAACATTCGCTGCTGCAGGCCGGGCGCTGGGAGCCCTGGGCGGCTGAGGCCTTCAGCTCTGTGCGCCTTTCCCTCTGCGCGCCCGTTCTGGGGGCCTCACCCAGGAAGCTGAAGACATCGAGAAGGAACAGGCAGAGAAGCTGAGCTGGCGGGTTAGCGGGTCCCCTGCCACTCAGCAGCCTGACTTAAACCCAGTGAGTCTTTCCGCCACCCCCGGGGCTCTTTTTGCCCCAGCTGCCTCCTTCTACTGACCCCCATGCTCTAGGGAAAGATGTAATTGAAAAAAACAGTCCCAGGTAAATTCTTTTAAAGGACAGATTAAGAGGGAATTCGTTCCCAACTGGCGAAGGAAGCACCCCACCAAATCCAGAGGTGGAGGAAGCCTCTCCTGCCCTCCTCCACTCCGTGGTGGAGCCCCAGCCTGTGCCTTGCCGGGAATTTGGAGCGGGGATAGCACAGAGAGGCCCTTCTCTTCCCCCCAGCTCCCGGCTTTTCCCTCCCAACTGTAGCCAGACCTCAGGCTGCAGCCTCTGCTGGGCTTTGGAGCTCAGCAGGGCAGCTCCAACTCACAGCTGAGCTCGCTCACAGGAAAGAATTCTGGCAAAAGAGAGCAGAATAGATGTTACTGCTGAGAATAAGATTCCTTCTGGCTTGGAGTTCTATGATTCCATGAACAATGAGGCATGAAAAAACACATTCAGCTGATTTCCACCCTGAGAACACCATTCAGACATCGCGGGCATCGTAAACATCCAGCACATTTCAGAGGTGGGGGTCCAGCTGTGGGGAGGGGCTGAGAGGACTGAGCTGCCTTTTTTCCAGATCACACGAACCTCAGTAATGCTGGCCAGGGTCGAAACAGCCTGAGCCCGGGGTACAGAACCTGTGGCCTTCTTTTGACTGCATCTGAATTTTATAGAACAAACCCTTTTAATAAAGGGATTTGTCCTGTGAAGTTTGGATTCGGTCGAGACCCTGAACCAACTGCTGCTAGCGTTATTTCATTTTTGTTTTAAGAAAATGAAATAAATCTACTTTAGAATAGAAAACAAACATTAAACACAACACTTTATACCCCTCTAAATTCTCATCCATTATTTGTCAATAATTACACACCTTTTCATATAGTTCTAATCACTGTGTACATAGTTATTTTATGTTGCTTTTCCACTTAACGTGATTTAGAACGCATGTTCTCCATGTATTGACATGGCTGAACCTTGCCATTTAGATGGCTTTGTGAGATCCCATTAAGTTTGGACCCTTTAATTTGCTTAGCCAAGCTATTCCCCTAGTGCTGGACATTTGGGTTGTTTCCAGTTTTCACCATTATAAATAGAACTGCCAGCAACATCTTGAGATGGAACAATGATGGCGAAGAGCTGGAAGGTTGCTGACTTTATTTTCACTGGCAACCAAATTTAGAGAGAGCCTCAATATTGCTCCTCCCAAACTCAGGAGTAATTAAACAGCTGCCTTGAAGGATGGCTGGATGATTTATAGGCAAGGAGATGCGTTCAGTGCGCTTGTCAGTATCCTGCGGCATTAAGGATACGCTTGTTAATTATCTGTGGTTAATATGATAATTTAGAAAAACAACACCTATTAGGAGCTCTTCATTAGGCAAAAAGGTTTCTCAATTTTGAACAAACAAAACCTCCAAAATTAATGATATTCACCTCTGATCCATCACTGGGCAGGCCAAGCAAAGAGTTCCATTTGTTTTCAACTTTTCCACAATGCCCAGGGTAGAAAAGGGCTCCCCGTTGGGACATTTTACTAGGCCCTGTCCCCTTTACAGAGCCAATTAACCATTGTGGGGCCAATGAGATTTTTCCAGGTGTCTTGATACACTTTTGCTCCATCAGCCAAACTGAGAAACTTTTACCTGCTCATGTCCGGGACTTACATGGAGTGGTAGTATTTATATTTTGTAGGTGAGGAAACTGAGGCCCAGGGTTGGTGATGGCTCACCTGGGGTTTCAGAGCTGGGTGGGGAACAGATGGGGGTGACGACTCAGATCTCCCACCGTTCCATCTTAGCCCTTTCGCACCTCCCTCTCTTCAGCATGAGAGCTATGCAGAGATTCTTACTCATTGAAAAAACATCAAACTTGGTTCAGTTTCTAAGAGGGAGGGAGTGGGCAGAGAAAAGGGAATTGCATAATGTGACACCAGAGACAATATCTGGAAGATCTGAGGAGAAATAACCCGTCGGCATATAACCTCATCTTTATACTTCAATAAGTATTGAATGTAACTCATGGGTTGTATTCAATCACCGCTCCCAGCTGTCACCCAAGTCATCCTCCACTGCCCCATCTTCATATTTCATTTTGGCCTGGACAGTGAAAACTCCATTGAAGCCATCAAGAATAATTTTTATATATGGGGCCTCTGCTGAGCCAGCATCTTGCTGCACAGATTCCCAATTATCCTGTTTGGCAGGGGCAGGAGTCACAGGGTAAGTGGGTAGAAAGCCTTCCCAAGCTGAGGCTCTCTTAGAATCGGCGCACTCCAGCTTAGCTGTTCTTTGCCTCTTTCCTTAGGTCAACACCAGTTCCTATTTTAGGGAAACACTTGGTAATATAAGACACCACATTGTATCCCTCTGGAGGAGTGTGGAAAACAGAAAGGCTAGAACACTAATTGCTTTGTTAATATATCTGCTCTATAATATGATAAACCCAAGAGGTGGTGGTATAATCCCTATTATACTGATGGAGGCAGTGAGGCCCAAAGAGGTCGAATCCTTACTCAAGTTCACACAGGGATTAAGTGGCGCAATGGATGATAGATGCTCTTTTTATTTGCTATTGTTCCCCTCGTCCCCACTCCCTTTGGTGACTCTGACATTGACTTGGCCCTCCAGGGTTGGGGTGGGGGCAGGACAGCATAGTGTCACAGCAGAAGCAATTAGGATCCCTGGAAGGGCAGCTGCAGCCCACACTCTCAGGCTGTGCCTGTTGGGTGTCATTTTGATGCTGGCTGTGGCCTCTAAGGACAAACAGGACACTCCCTTTTACAGATTCACCGCTATCAGTGTCTAAGCGGCCACTTGACCAGTGTTAGGGGGCCCCTGGTGATGTTAGAGGAACAATAGACTGGCCCTGGTTTCAAGCGGCCCCAGGCAACCACCTACCTTCTTTGAGAGCCTCAGTTTCCTTTGTGCAACTGAAATGCACGACATTTGCTTGGGCTACCTCCGTGGGTAACTTGGAAGATGAAGTCTGCTGAGCGGTGAAGTTGGAACCTGAAGCATCATTATTATCGTAATAAAATAATGACTACATTTTATCTCGTGGCTTCCTCTTCCTTTCCCACAAGTTTGTCTACTGCTATATCCTTAAATAGCCTGCTCACCAGGGCTTCCCAAAGTGTGGTCCAGGGACCAAACGCAGCAGAGATGACAGGCACTGCTTTGTGACAAATACAGATTGCCGAACCTCAGGGAGCCAGAAGCCCAGGAACGTGCATTTGAACTTGCTCCCTGGATGACACCCTGCCTAGGCTTTCGCAGTTCTTCTTTTAGCTCACTTGGAGGCCTCCTTGCCCACTTAGAACTTAAAGATGTGCTGAAAGCCAGGGGGCATTCCTGCTCATCTGCCTGGCTTTTCCAGGTAGCCAGCTGGCTTGGCTCCTGCTTCATGGAGATAATAATCACTTAAACTGTTGCTTTTCCTTTCGCATTGACAAAGTAAGCACATGACATGCCTTGGTGCTCTCTGAAAAGTTTGCTAAGGGGGTGGTGCCTGTGGCTCAAGGAGTAGAGCACCAGCCCCATATACCAGAGGTGGTGGGTTCAAACTTGGCCCCAGCAAAAAAAAATAAAAAATAAAAAATAAAAGTTTGCTAAGGGCCGGTCATGGTGTCTTGCTCCTATAACCCTAGCACTCTGGGAGGCCAATGTGGGAGGATTGCTTGAGCTTAGGAGTTTGAGACCAGCCTGAGCAAGAGTGGGACTCCATCTCTACAAAAAATAGGAAAAATAGCTGGGTGTGGCAGGGACCTGTAGTCTCAGCTACTTGGGAGGCTAAGGCAGGAGGATTGCTTAAGCCCAAAAGTTGGAGGTTGCAGCAAGCTAGGCTGAGGCCATAGCACTCTAGCCCAGGTGACAGAGCAAGACTCTGTCTCTAAAAAAAAAAAAGTTTGTTAAGCTTCTTTCTGGGGGATGGGATGCTGACTTGGGAAACATACTGACTGGGCCCTGGGGATTCTCAGGCTTGCTGTGGGAACTTGCTGGCCTCCTCTGTCCTGTGTCTCAAGTCCTCGCTCACCCAGGCAGGAGAGATGCACGAGCCCATCCAGGGAGGCTCAGCTGTGAACGTGGCAGCCCCTGGGGCTGTCTGTCAGGCTTCCTTGTCAACAGTAATTTCCTTCAAGCCGGTATCTCTCTCCTGAAGGTAAAGCCTCGTGTAGAGGTGTGGCTTGAAGGGTCCTTTCATGGGTCCGGAGGACCCTCACCCAGAATGTGGGTGTGGATGAGATTTTTCCCTTTCTGAATAGCGCCTGCCTGAAGTGGACAGTTGACGTCCAGTTGGGAGCATCCTGCCTCCCTGGAATCAAATTCAGCTAAAGGACAGTGTGTTCTGAGAGCCAGGAGGACGGGGAGGGTCAGGAGTAAAGGTTTATGTTCCTACAGAATCACCAGGACCTTGTTCTGAGGCAATTTGGACTCTCAGGCCTGGATTTGGGCTACACACCTGTGTGGTGAGTTGGGAGAGGCAGGATTTGCACCGAGTTCTTGCGCTACGCTGTATCCCAGGACTCAGGGAGGCAAGACCCACCCAGAGAGGGCAGTGGAGTGCAGCCGAAAGAGGCTCAGTGAGGACGAAGGTGGGCAGGTACACCCATCCTGGCTAGGCAAGTATATGATTTCTTCACTGCATGAGTGAACCCTTTAGTCTCCAGGGGGCCTGCCTCCTCCAGAAAGCCCTCCGTCCTGTCACCGTGGATCATCTACTGAGACTTGGCCATTCACAGAAGCCATTCCCATTGCCATCTAACTCACCACCAACCTCACCTCCCCTTCACCTGCAAGAGACAGGCAGTGAGTGGCATATTTCAAGGCTGCCCTGCAAAATGCAGCCAAAGGAGGGCTGATTTCATACTTCACTTACTTCATCTCCTTCCATGGTTCTCTACCCCATTCGTCTTTCATTCACAATTCTCTTTTTTCACCCTTGACTGATCTGGCCCTTGCCTAATTCTAAAGTCTATTTTTTCCTCTTCCCACCCCCACACCCCCTGAATTGCCAGTGAATGGCATAAGTGTTACTGTCTATTTCTATATTTCTTTTGCAATTCAGCCTTTTCTTCCTCTGTCATATCCTTTCAGGCACAGCATATGGGCTTGTGAATGACGGTGATTGCTTGGGCCATGCTTTCTCTTTCAGACACACTGAGGCAAAGTTCCACCTTCAAGAAGCTGCTTTACTTCCTTAGTCTGGGTTTCTGTTCATTTGTGAAACTGGCCGATCTCAGCTGATCATCTTCAAGCTTCTGTTTAGTTTGAGGGACTTTGCTGCTGGCAAATATTCACTTTACCTATGCAGAGAGACTTTGTATCCAATTTTGCATTTTGTGATGACTTGTCCAGGCATCCAACCACCATCAGCTCAACATGGGCTTAGGGGGTGTAGAATATTGGCCTAAAGTTCCAGACAGTGAAGACCTGGAGACTCAAGGGCTAAGTGTTCATTGATTATTTTGTTTGTTATCCAAGTGTGTCCTCCCTTCCCTCGTTAGGGCATCCTTCAATCTTAGCAATAGATCTTATTCAGGGGAAACTAGAACCCAGGCCTCAGAATGAATGTTGGTGAGGCAAAGCTTGGCTCTGTGGTCTCAGTAGGAAAGACTCATTCTGAGAGTCTTTTTGGCCAATTGAATGCTTTTTAAGCAAATCAGACAGATTAAACTGCATATGAGTAGATGTAGTCCCACCTGTCATTTATGGCTTGACAAGCCTATGTGATGGGCCTTGCTCAAACCAAGGGCCATTTGCCATTCTGTCACTGCCTCAGTAGACCTGATCATGCCTTGACTTCAAGGGGCCACCCAAAGACTTCATGCATCCCAACAAATCTTCCCTTATGGAGACTTCCAGTTCAACCCTGTACTAACTTTTGTCCTTTCTGGATATCAGCTATTTATGCTCCTTTTTGGAAATTGGTGGGATGTAAAAAAATATAGTTATAAACATACTCCAAATCCCACCAACACTCATATACAGAGCCTATAACTCATTCATATATGAGTTTACATACGACTTGGAGTTCCTCAGCTTGTTTCTTCCTTAAATCTTGACTCTCTTGTTAGTTGTTCAGTGACTCAAGAGACAATAGTTTCTATTAAGAAAAAACAAAACAGAAAAAAACAAAACAAAACAAAACAGATCAAAATGGCTAGCACAGAGCTGAATTTGTGAGTGTGCTTAACAAGTGCTGTTGAATTTCATTGAATGCAAGGTGCCCATCCTCAGAGGACAGGAAGAAGGACGGGCTCAGGCCTGGCCTCCCCATCACCAGGAGAAGCAGGGGTCATCCTTCTCCTTCTGGCCTCTCTCTCTCTCACTCCTCTTCCTGCCCCGGCCCCAACAAACATTCTGAGTGTCTTCTGGGGAAACAGTTCTTCATCTTACTGCCAGTCAAAGTGGATAATGCACTGAAAATTGACCTTTTCGAGGTCTGGCTGACTGATTTCAGTGTAAAAGGGAGTTTCCCGATGGAAAAGAAGGGAGATGAACTGCTAAAAGGTTGTTTCCTGGAAGTGGTCTTGACAGCATTTGCCAGCCACTGGGACTTTCCTTCCTTTCTTCCCCTTTATCTCTGCAAACCCACTGTGAGAGCGTTTGGTGGGAGGAGTGGATAGAGGAAAGGGGTTTGTATTGTGCGGTGTTTCTGTGTGAGCTATGACCAGAACCTTGCTTATCATCTCTGCTCTGGGACCTGGAGCTCCCTGGTCCCAGGTAACTGTCTTTTCCTCAAGTAGCTCACAGGGCTGGCTAGTGTGGTTTTCCACTTTAACTGCAACTTAGCATCCCTAGAAGACAGTGGTTTGCCAGTTGTTACACTGTTGGTTGCTTGAAATAGGTCACAGTGGGAGTATTTATACCATGGAAATCGGCAAACACTACAAGTCAGGTCTTTTTTATTTTGAGAACTGGCTTAGGCTTGCCAGTACGCTACTACCTAGAGAAGTGAGCGTGATTTCTGATTCGGCTGCACACCCAGACCAATTAAGATAGCTCCTGTGTGGAGCTAAGGCAGTGATAGCGTTAACGCTTTCCAGGTGGCTCCAATGTCTGGCCTAAGTTCGGATCACTATTTCAACCGAATCCGCCCATTTTACACTGGAGGATTCAAAGGGGTAAAGTGACTCCTTCTGATTCCAACGGTTTCCAGGAAGTTAGTAGCAATAAGCATATCCTCCTCTAGAGAGAAAAAGGACCGCCAGGTGCTAGAGACTCACCTCTGTGCCATTTTGCCCTCTTTTGCTGTCTTCCCTTCCCCCACATTGTCCTTTTTCTGTCCCTTCCTGCCAGGTCCCAAGCAGTGCTCCCCAGGAGCTGACGCTTAAGATGGGTCTCACCCTCCAAGTTAGTCTTGCTGGGCAGACGAGGTTGCCGGAGGATACAGTGGTGGAGACAGCCCATGGTTGTGTCCCCAAGTTATGGTACAGGGTTTCCTACCTGAGCAGTGTGGCCCAGCACTGAACAGAGCTGTCACTAGAGAAAGAGCTGATGTTTGCTGCAGAGGATTAAAATATATTTTATATTCTGCAAAGCCAGAAAAACCACTTGCCTGGGATTCCTTGGGGTTAGGCCCGGAGCCTCCTTTCATAAAACTTCCTGGTCCTTCTGCCAGAGGGGAGCTCCCTACCTCCGGGCCATAGGGTGGTTGAAGAAGGCAGTGGCCTCCCTCCAAGAGGGAGTGAGTAATAAAAATAGTTTCCAAAGTGCTTTCACAGGCATGATCTCATTTGGGTAGCTGACCCAGGGGCTCTGGAATAGTGAAGGAAGTGGGGGGCTTGGGAATTCATATTGCATCTCCATCGTCTTGGGAAACCCTTTCTGGCAAATAGGAGTCAGCAAATCCCCACCTTGCCATCCTTCCTTCCCAGGACAGGAACACTTACAACTAATTGAATCACTGGATTAGCTAATGCAGGCTCCATTAAGACCACAAGATCCCGGGGGAGAGACCACTGCCGAGAACAGAGAGATCCACACCCAGCTCCAGCGCCACCCCAGCCCCCAGCACCCCCGCCTTGGTCTAGGTGGCCTGAGAGCCCCCTTGGACTCCTCTGAGAGCCTCCATGACCGACTTCGTTAGACTCTCCTGCGGCTCTAGCATTTGAGGACAGGACTAATTTGTGCCGGTTCTTTATCCTAAGGAATAACATGTATGTAATAGAGCATGTGTACTTCTCTACATTTCATCTAAGGTGCGTTCTTCCTATTTAAGGAACCAGAATCACAGAGGAAATGGCCGATCTCCCAAAGGTGCAGTGGGTGCCCAGAAAGGCAGGGACAAACACTCAGGTTTCCTGGATGTGTCCTTGACAGCCTCTGGAAGCCTCTGAGACTCTTCTTTCCACCCAGACCAACAGTCTCTTTGGTAAGAGGGGGGATGTCGGCAGGAGTGTCTCCATTTTTCGGTCCCTTTGTCAGAGGTCCACCAGTCACCCTACTGACAGCAGGTGGGGGACCCCAGCAGGGAAGACCATCCAGAATCCCTGGGGCTGACAGCACAGTGGCTGGGACAAGGATGCTCCATCCAAGTTGGGGGGACTAATCAACACAGAGCAGCTGGCTGATTGGGACCAACGCTTCCCTTTGATACCTGAAGGTGAAAGGAAATCCCCACCCTCACCCCCGCCAAGTGGGCGCTGAGTGTTGCCTGGTGTATTTGCTGGGGCTGTGAGAAGGCTGAGGTGTGGCCACGCCTGCAGAGCTCTAACTGCTGTTAGAGAAAAGGGGCGAAGACACGATCTAACTGCTTCCTGCTGAATCGGCCTGCCTCCACTTTCGCCTTTTCCGTCTTTTCTCTGCCCTCTGACCTCCCCTCTGTTTTGGGTTTCTCTGGAAGCTCCAGCCGGCAGGAGTGGAGTTTTCCCGGCTGGCTAAGGGCGCCTGCTCTCTGGCAGCCGGCTTTTTACGCTAATGATGAATTCCTTCAAAGAGGTTTGATTGTTTTATTTTTTAAAAAATAATGCTTTTGCTTTTTACGATGATACTATCTCATTGTGGAAAAAATGAGAAAAGACACAAAAGCACACATAAAATAGAAATAGCATCTGTCACTATCTAGGAATAACTATTTGGAAAATTTCTTTCCAAACTTTTAACTATTTACACACACACACATGTGTGTGCACATATACACATACATGTCTGTTAATATGTGTGCAGATACAGACGAGGGTTGTCCAGAAAGTATCCAGCCATAGACTATGAAAAATAGAGACATGTCTGGTTGAATATTTTGTGGACAGCCCTCATGTATTTCCATGTATATAATATTTATGCATGTACATGTGTGCATGTGTTGTGTGTATTATGTGTATACATATATATTGACAAAAGCGAAACAAATATGAGGTCCAACTTTGAGAGGGTTTCTTTTCAAAGAGAACAGTCCAAGGATGAACCGTGAAGGGAGAGAAGTGCTCACTGCTCATGGGTATTCCAACTCCCAGGCACGGGACATCCCTGTCCCAGACATCTCAGTGGATGTGGCTGTGGATGTGTCCCCAAGAGCCACTGTCCTTCGGGGCAGGCCAATCACTCCTGGACCCATCTTACCCCAGTTGGGCAGTCACAAGCCTCATCTTCCCTATCTGTAAAGGGGGTAATAATGGTACCCCCTCAGAGGGTCTGCATTTATATCTGAAAGTGGAACCTGAGACAAGCGGTTGGGTGCAGGTGGTTCCTTTGGGAGGTGACCCAGGAAGCAGCAGTGAGAAGGGGGGCTGTGGGGCTGCCTCAGCAGCTTACTAAAGACGCTCAGAAGACTGGGAGGCTGGGGCACCTCCCACAGGCTCCTGTCCCCATTTGCTGAGATTTATCCCTGGGTGCATAAACTCCTCAGTACAGCAGGCTGCTGCTGTAGGTCAAACCCACAGTGACAGAGAAGGCCCTGGGGGCAGGAGGGACATTGCCTGTTCCCGATGTAGAACTGTCTGGAAGTCTGCGCTGACACCTCTGCTGAAGTCAGAGGTGAGCCAAGGAGAGGGGCCCCGGGTGCTGGGCTTCTGCGGCACCCTAAGGACAGCTCTGTCTCTGGGGGGAAACCACCAGCACCCAACGAGGGGCAGGAAAATGTGGACACACACAACCCCCAAGAGGCCGTCTGAGCTGGAGATTTTCAGAGGGGTTGGACTGGACCTTGAGAGCAAAGAGCCGGGTGGGAAGGTAAAGAGAGAATGAGGCTTAGGCCTTTGACCCCCTGAACTAGGATCAGATTTGATGGAAAGAAGAGCTCTCCTCCTCCGCTGCCTCCCTGAGCAGCTAGCTCGGCCCTCACCTGACCCCAGGAAAAGGCACACACTCAAACAAGGGTTGGACAGTGGGTGGGGAGGAGGGCGCAGCCGCTGTCTACCACTCGCCCACCTCCGCCCAGGCTCTTTCAGATGATGGGTAGCGGGTCTGTCCCAGCCCGTTGTGGGGGCAAAGGCTTTAGTGCTCAGACCCTCAGTCATTCTGCTGGAAAATTGGCTCAAATTCAGAATAACATCGTGATCCTCAAAGCTGGTGAGGTGAAGCTTGCTCAAACCCATAGAACCCATGGAGGACGTCTCTTTCCAAGTCTGCATTTGGTGACATCTCACTGGTAGCACAAGCAGAGGGCGGTTTACACCGGGTCAGTGGGCAAATGCTGCACAGCAGGGCTTTGTGTCTGGAGATCCAGAAACTACAGGCTGGCCAGCATACCACTGCCCTCTAGGCCCTGCTTCCTTTCTGCAAGGAACTACCTGGAGGACAATGTAGAAGCGTTTGTGAATGGTCCCTGACCCTTCATGGATACTTCGATTTGGGGGCAGTGCTGGGCTCCCCAGAAGGAGGCACCACGTTCTCACTGGGGGAGCACCCGCAGACACCCTGGTGGTTGTGTCTCTCCCACTTCACTTTAAACATGTGACTCCCAGACATGCAGATGCCTCTTACAGCCCTGGGCTGGAATGTCCCCTTGGTCTCCTGCTCCTTTCCCATTCCTCCAGCCCCACCCTCCAGGAGCCCGCCTGCCACCAAATTGCCATGCCAGCAAGTTTCTCAGCCGCTTAAAAGGCCATCAAGACAGCATCACACTGCCTGTGCATGCTAAACCCAAATGCTTATGGAGCAGAGCCCAGAGTGGGATGCTAAATTGGATTCTATCAAATCAACATCAGCTGCGTGCAAGCCGCTGATAATGAAAGGCTCCTAACGATGGCGTTCATCGCTGTAAGGAGATGACTAAGAGCTGAGAATGGATGGCTGCTGGCTCTTGCTGGGCTGGGAAGGAGGCGCCGGTGAGAGGCTGTGGTGATGGACTGTCCCTAGTGGCTGCTGGGAGAGGGGAGGAAAGAGGTGGCAAAGAAGGGGTGTGCTCCGGTCTCAGAATGGGGACGGGCATTTGTGGTCGCCTTAGCGTTTCACATACACCCACACAAGGCCCAGAATCACAGTGAGATCAGGAAGGTGGGGCCAGCCCAGACTGGCCTAACTGCGAATCCAGAAACCACTTTCCCTGCACTAACCTGCAGCCCTTCGTGAGCTTCCCAAACCAGGTGGTCATGACTTAGGGAACAGAGGAAGGGCAGGTCTGCTCTAGGGACAGGCCTGGTCCAGGCTTTTCCGTTCTGCCTTCTACTCGTGCTCCAGGTCCCAGGATCCTGCTTCCCCACCTTCCTCTGGGCATGTACACACTGAGTGGCTGAAATGACGCAATGTATGTCCTCACAGTTTTTGAGTGTAAGCTGTGTTGGCAGGGCCACACTCCCTCCTGGAGGCTCTAGGGGACGAATGTTCCTTCACCCTTTCTAGAGGCCTCCCTCCATCTGCAAGGCCAATGTTGCCTCTGCAGCTTCTTCTACAGTCACTTTTTCCCCCTGACGACAGCTGGGGGTGGCTCCCCACTGCTAAGGATGTGATGACTAGATAGGGTCTGCCTGGAGAGGGCACTCTCCTCACCTCGAGGGCCTTAACTATAATTACAACTGCAGGTTCTGGGAATTTAGTGTGTGGACATCTTTTGGGAAGGCCATCATTTCATTTTCCACAGCATGCATGAATTGAAGTCTTGTTCCTCAAATTCCTTTCATTTGGCTGAAATGTCTGGTGATCAGAATGGAGCCAGATGTGATCAGCATTCACAGCTTGGGGTCCGTGGCTCTGGGTGGACAACACCAAGGAAATGATGTCTGTGAACATCACTGCCAAGTCTGCACCAGCTGGGAAGGAAGGAGAGAGAGGCCTATTGGATGGGAGCTGGCTTGCATCTCTTTCCTGAGAACAGTAACGGCAGTGATGATGGTGCACATTGGAGAATGCTTATGGTTTTCAAAGCCATGAAAACAGGGTAGCGTGCAGCTGTGGAAATAGTGGACATTAGACCCATGGTGCAGAGGAGAAAACTGGGGCTCAGGATGGGTCAGAGATTTCCCCAGTATCACTGATGGCTTTATGAGCAGGATCTAGGACTTTTAATTTCTAGTCCAGGGCTCTGTTCAGGTGAAAGAAGCCTCTAGAGAGGGTGTTAATGGTTTGGCTCAGATAAGGGGTCCCTCAGGTCAGCCTGAGGGCTGCACGGAACAGCATGGAGCAGGGAATGGCATCAACTTCAGGCTGTTATTGTAGCTCTCTGCTGTAAGGTAGGGTTCAGTAACTCCCTAGTAGTGAGGTTTATGCTGGGCCCTTCATTCTACAATCACCCACAGGCGTTTGTAGGCCACCAGCTGGCCTGGTTTCTGTTGCGAGCATCCTTGGGACTAAATCTGAGGTTGCAGGCTCACTTTTGCCATCTTCTGATCAGCTAACTCTTGATCAATGTCTGAAGGGCAGCCTCCTGCCTCCTTCCTGAGCAGGCCCAGCCTTATCACTGAGAACCTTCTGGGCCAGATCGCGCTAACCTATGCTGATGCTGGTGAATGTGGAGGCACAGGGGATCACAGTAAGGAAGAACAGGGTCCTGAACTCCCATCTAGAGAGGAAGTTATGCGAGCTCAGCTTTCACAGGGACGTTTGTATTATGGCTGGTGAGTGTTTGTGAGCACGATGACATTCTCACATGCTGGGTGCTCTGCATGTGTGGAGCCTGCCCTCTAACTGGCTGGTCCTCAAGCTCACCCTCTGGCCTCACCTCTGCCCAGAGGCTGCAGGTGCCATAACTCACTGGTCCTGAATCCTGCCTTCCTGGCAGGAAGGGCAGTGGGGGTCTTAGCAAAGTTACTTTACTTATTTGAGCCCTAATTTATTCATCTGTAAAACAGGACAATAATAATTATAATTACTTGTCAAGTGTTTATGTTTCAGGATCTGATCTAACTGGAGTCATACACAGTTGTCAGGTGTTTAATACTCTTTATGACACTGTCGTGGTCAATGTTACCTATCAACTTGGCTAAGCCACAGTGCCCTGGTCAAACACCAGGCTAGAGGTTACTTTGAAGGTGTTTTTTTTTTTCCTTTTTAGATGTGGATAACATTCAAATCAAGAGACTTTGAGTAAAATACCTCCATCAAGTGGGTAGGCTTCCTCTAATCAATTGAGGGCTTACTTTAAGAGGAAAGACTGGAGTCCCCCAAGAGGAGGGGAGTCTGCCTCCAGACTTCCCTAGTGCTCAACTAGCTCTTGTCAACCCTGCACATTTCAGATGTGCCAGCCCCCATAATCACGTGAGCCAGCTCCTTAAGTAAATCTCAATCTCTTTCTTTCCTATTTGTCTGCAGTTCCCCAACTAGTAAAGATATTATGAGGCAGGGCATATTATCATGTTAATAGCACAGATAAGTAAGTGGGACAGGCCGTTTGCCACCTGAGGAGGAGATGGTCATGCTCACCAATGATGGCACTGAGGCTTGTCATGTGATTAGTCTGGCTAGAGGAATGTGGGTGGAGAAATGTACATCAAACTGCACCTGCTTTGGAATCCTGCCCTTTCTGCAATCGGGAAAGGAGAAGACCCAGTGGGCACCTTTGAGGAGGAGCCAGCAGATGTCAGGAGCCTTGGTCCCCAATCATTTGCATAAGTTCCACCCATGGGATTCGACTGGGACATGAGCAAGCGGTAAACATTTATGGTATTAAGCCACTTAGATTTTAAAGTAATTTGTTAGAGTAAATGTCTCACTCTGACAGTTCATTGTCCACAGTTTTCCAGAAGCAGGGGACAAAGTCAGGATTCAAAGCCAGGTGGCCTGGCCTGTGTTCTCCCACTCCCCTTTCCAGCCCCTCAGCTGCCTCCTCCCATACATGAGAGTTATTCTTATATCAAGGGTTTTATTTGAAGCAGAGTCTTGACAGTGTCTCTTGTAATACTGTTGTGGACAAAATGAAGTAATGTGGGCTGAATGGTAGCTTCTTTACTGGTGGACAATTGTCCCCAAGATGTATTGATTAATGAGCCCATGTCAGCTGGGAAGTTCCCAGTGCTGGGTCACAGGCGGCTTGTCCATTTCCCTAAAGAACCATACAATGTGTCTGTCTTCTTTGATATTTTATCCTCAGATACATGGAGACAGGAGGCATGCTTAACAAATTGATAGATGAAGCAAAGCTAGACGGGAGAGCTAATATGTTGGATGACAGAGTGAAGATTCAAAAAGGGTCTGGGCAGGCCAGAACAATGGACTGAAACTAACAAGGTAAAATGTAGGAGGGATAAATCAAAGTCCTGCCTTCAGTTCAAAACTAACTGATTGAGGACAAGATGAGGGAGGCTCAATGCAATAGCAGCTCATGTATGAAAGTCCTGGGGTTCTCGTTGTCTGTTAGCCTGGTATGAGTCAAGAGAATGACACAGACTCTAAAAGCAAAGAACACCACAGGCTGCATTAATAGAAGCATCATGCCCAGGCTGCAGTCATTCACCAGCAAGTGTATATTGATTGCTTACTGTGTGCTGGGCATTGTGTTGGGTGCTAGGGATGGAGCAGGGGATGAAACAGATGAACCCTTCCTCCCTGCTGAGATTTAGGGAAGCTTCAAAAATATGAAAGGTTATGTCTTTTAATAACTGCTATATATTTCAGAGGGAGAAAGAGGACTAATGACTAAGAAAAGATGGCTGAGCTTTGGGTGAGGCCCTGTATTCTTATTCTTTCAGTTAGTCCTCACAACAGCTTTAGGAGGTAGATGTTATTTCCCCATTTCGCAGACAAGGAAACAAAGGCTCCAAGAGGTTAATGTTAACTGGGACATGGTCATAGAGCGGGCAAGCATGAGGATCTGAATCCCATCTGTCTAGATTCAAAGCCCCATGATCTTTTCAGTTCACCATATAGACGGATGCAGATTTCACCTTAATTTGAGGAAGATGTTTCTAGCAACTGTGGCTGTTTATAAGTGGACTGCAGTGTTCGGGCTGGAGCTAGATGACAGTCTCATGGGACCCCCACATGGGGCTCCTCCATCAGTCCCTGTGAGGTGGGAGGGATGAGGACAGGCAGGGTTGGGTGGCACAGCTTCTGTACCTGTCTCTGGCCTCATTTGCCACATTCCACCACATTGGGCTCAGGGAGTTTTCATCCAGGCCATCTTGTTTCCCATGCTGAGTCCTTTTCACATATCAGCCCTGTCAGCACTTTCCATGGCTGACATCTGCTCATCTTTCTGGTTTTTACCAAAACATCACTTTCTGCAGGACACTATTGCTAATGCAGTAGCTTGGCAGTAGGTGTTTCTCTTTGAGGCCCTCCTGGCAGCCTGCCTTCTCCGTGGAGATACTCCACATTCTGCCACTGCCTGGCCCACTGATTGTCTGAGGTTCCCTTAAAACAGGGACTGGGTCTATCTTATATTTTGACCTATCCTTTGTAACTGACACACAGTAGGCATGGAACAAAGTCTTAGAGAATTCATGACTTCCTCTAAGATCTAGTGATCACTCTGGTGCCCTGGGGACAGCCAGCATCCACTGGGTTTCCATCTCACCTTCTGCCTTCTCAGTACTGAGCTGTGCCCAGGATAGGACTGGCTGAGTTCAGAGTGAGGTGGGCTGTGGGATGGGGCAGGGGGCATCAGTGGCCCCTGGCCCCCAGCCTGTAGTCTTCCCCACTGCTGGAGTCCTGGGGCAAAGGCCATGGAGCCAGGCCTGGCAGAGGAGGGGCAGTGAGCTGCCCCGGTGACCCCAGCGATTATCAGGGCCTCTGTAGGTTCTGGGCTGCCGGCGCACTTCCTCCCTCCCCAGCATCCCCAGGGCCCTGGCCTCTTTGAACATGGGGGCGGCAACTTATTATTCCACTCCTCTGAGTCTCCCTGGCTGACTTCCTGACCAGGAGGCAGCAGAGAGAGAAGGGGGTTAACTATGAGCCCAGGGAGGGGGGAGGGAGGTGATGTCAGCCAGGCCACAAGACAGAGACAAAAGCGCCTAATTGCTCTTTTCCTTCTTGTCAGAAGTGCAGAGGCTGACTCCATAGTTACTGCAATAAAGGCCCTGGACAGGGAAGGCGGCCACTAATGAGAGGGCCATTGTTCAGTGATGAGGGAAGAGGGAGAGCAGAGACAGGCCGCATCCCAAGCCGTGCTTGCCTGAGGGGAGATGGGGAAGTCCACTGGGCCACCTGGCCTGGGCAGTGGGGAGGCTCACCGTGGGACGTGTCAAGGTGCATTTTCAATGCTTCAGAGTAAGCAGCTGGTTCCCTCCATGACCTCCAGGTCCTACAGGACCTCACTAGCAGAATGATCTGTGCTAGAGGCAGGGCCCTGAAGGTTGGGTTGCTTTGTTAACAAGCAGGATGACTTCTTTCAGGGGGCAGATTCTGAGAAGCTGTTATGTTTTCAGGGAGTAGCTCTGAATACAGAGTCACTCTGTCTTCTCCTGTTAATGTGTCATGATTGTTCTCAATTGAGCAATTCTTCCAGAACCTACCTTAGAATCAGACTCCTAAGAGCAGGGGGGAGGCCCGTTCATCCATCCATAAGTAGCTGGTCTTCTTCTCCTCCTTATCCTTCTCCCTTTCCCTCTACCCCCCTCCTTGCTTCTTCTTGCTCCTCTGCAGTCCAAAGGGATGGGTGTTCTTGCCAGGACACAGAGGCTACTACAGTTCCCTAGTCAAAGAGGCTCTGCCACCTCCTTTGTCACCAGCAGGCACAGATGCTGTCACACACCTGTACATAAGCTAGCTTACCTCCATGTGCTTGACACAGAGACCCCAAGCACTGCCTTGACTCCACACCCCCAAATTGTCACCCTCTCTCCCCTGCCCTTGGAAAGCTCCCCTCACACCTTCTGTAGGAAGGCCACCCAGACCCACAGAGTATAGTCCATCCATACAATGGAGTATTATTCAGCCTTAGAAAGGGAGGAGATTTGACACGTTACAACATGGCTGAACCTTGGGACATCATGATAAGTGAAATAAGCCAGTCTCAAAAGAGGCAAATATTCTGTGATTCCACCCATAGGGGGTCCTGAAAATAGTCAAATTCATGAGATAAAAAGTAGAATAGAGGTTGCCAGGGGCTGGGGAAGGGGGCCATGAAGAATTAATGCTTAGTGGGCACAGAGTTTCGGCTTGGGAAGGTGACCAGAGTTATGGAGCTGGAAGGTAGTGATGGCAGCGTGACATTGAGAATGTGCTTAATGCTTCTGAATTATAGACTTGAAAATGGCTATGATGGTACATTTTATGCTGTGTATACTTTGCCACAATAAAAAGAAGCCTCCTTAACTTCAGTCTCCCTTCTGTGTACATCTACAGAACTTGCCCCCTAGGTCCCCGAATTTCAGTACCTGCTTGAGTGCCACCTTGAGGTTAGATCTTCTCCCGGACAGGGGTCATGTCAAAGATTCTGTGTTTGTCTTGTATCCACTGCAGTGCTAGGTACTTGGGTGAATGGGGTGGCCTAAGTTCTGACAAGAAAGGGTGCCCTCCTTAAGTACTTATTAAGACCCCTGGAACCCCAGTACTCAGTACCACCCTAGAGGAAGCAAACACAGTGTCATTTCAGGGGAGGGGGCACCTGAGGACAGGAAGGAGGGCCGGGGCATGGTCTCCCCTGCAGGTCTCAGGCTGAGGGCTGAGGAAGGGGTTCTGTGGTTAAGCAGCTGTGGGAAGTGATACAAACCACTTTCAACTGGTTTGTCTCTAGCGGGACTTGTCAGATCCATTAAAATCTGAGTGTGTGCACGTGTCTCCAGGAGGCGCCGGTGGTGTGGGCCACTTCCCACGTGTGGCAGTCTGCATCTCTCTGCAGTCCCTTTTGGGGGAGTCAGCTCTAGGACCTGGGCTTCCCGGTGCCGTCTTGAGGAGCCTCCTCTGTGTTTGGGCTCCCCTCGGAAGACTGAAGAGTCCACACACAGCCTTGCATGGGGTCCAGGCCCTGGAGGACTGAGGGTCGTGGGCGTGCCTGGTCTCTCCACCAGCCTCACTGGGGGCCATCTGGCTCACTCCCAGGCCAGCCTCATTTTCCTGTCCCCATGCCCGTCCCCCAACTGAAGACTCATTGATCTTGGCTTCTGCGCTCTTCTGTTTCCTTTCGCACCCCTCTCTGGCCCAAGGGCCATAATTTATTCACAATCCCACATCTCCACCCTGCTGCTCGCAGTCACTGATCTCATCCATATTCAGTCGTGCATTATTTAAATCTAGAAAATGTTCTGGGTTGGAAATGAAGAGGGAGAGACTCATTAATATGGGCCTTATAGATGTATTTCTTCCAACTCTTTGGAACTTCAGAGGGCTTTGCAACCATTAGCCCAAATAGCTCTTTCTTCCTTTGAAGAGCAGAGGCTCACAGGAGGCCCAGTGGGCTAAGGTGGGAGGACCACGGCTGAGGCATCGTGGCTGGTACCAAGTCTGCCAAGTGGGGAGGGCTGTGGGAGTGTCGGGGGGATATATGCGCTGGTCCTGGGCTTTGCACTCACTGCCCATGCTCTTCACGTGAGTCCCTTCCTCGCTCTGGCCATGCTGTCCTCTGTAAAGTGAGGCACTAGACCTCAGGTGCTGTGAGATGCATCCCTGCCCCTCCTCGGCACCAAAGGGGAAAAAGAGTTCAAGTCAAGCAAATTGCACTTGTCGACGCCTATATCTTTCAAACACATCTTAAAAGTCAGGAAGAGCAGACCTATCACAAAATGAGTTCAGCCTTTTAAATCATTTTGCAGCAACAGGAAACCTGAGAATGCCCAACGCAGAGACTGTTTAAATCCATTGTATTTATATAGCAGCTTTATTCCCAACGTACTTGAAATACATTTTCATATTTGGTCTTCACAGTCTATTTGTGGAAGGTGAGTTGAGGAGAGTGAGGATTCCACTTTACACGTAGGGACATTGAAGCACAGAGAGATGAAATGCCTTCCTCTAACTGACCGAGCTGTGTGGCCGTAGAGATCTGGGTCATGGACTCAATGTTTCCTGGAAACTTCTCCACTGGGAAGCCCCAAGCCCTTGGGCTTCACCTGGTCAACTGGAACCAACCTTCCCTCTCTAGCCTTGCTTTCCACTGGTCAGATCCACACAGTGTCGTCTGAGCCAGAAATCTGGCTGCCATCTTGCTTTTGTGATTTTGTCATGACCCACATCCAACCAAGCACCGGCTTAGTCTCCCAAGGATTCTTCAAACCCTTCCCTTTCTCTCCACCTCTTTACCCTGGGTCAGCCTTCCATCCTGTCCCATCTGGACTAGACTTATGCAGTAGATTCTTAACTGTTTTTCTTATCCCTACACTTCCTCAAATTCATTCTCCAAAAATATCAGCCTGGCTATACCCCTCGCACACTGCCTCACTCTTTGCACACTATTTGAAGCCCTCATAATGGTCTTCATTATTTATTGAATAGTCTATGTCTTCTGGCCTGGTGTCTGGGAGCAGCTACTCTCATCTCATCCATCCGTCTGTACCACACTTTATCTTTTCATGATACTGGGCTTACAGTGATCCTCCAAATAAGTTGTCTAATTTTCCACCTTTGTACTTTTGCTCATTCCATTTTCTCTACCTGAAACAGCAGCACAGCCCTGTTCTTTTGGCTAATTCCCTGTCCTCATTTTTCAAGACACACGATGCCCCATGGCTGGACTAGGTGTCTCTCTTCTTTTCCCGTCTAACAACTTGTACCCACTCCCAACGTGGGATTTTCTGTGTTAAAGACAGAAATGATTTATTTACCTATCTATCCCCATTATAAGATTTTAGTTCTTGAGAGCAAGAACCAAATCTTATTCATTTTTATAGCATCAGTGCTATCGCTATGAAGCAGAACAAAGTATGCGTGTGTTGGGGGGTTTAGGGAAAACACTATCTTTGATTTTATTCTTAGAATAGTGGAAGGAAGCAAAATGCCTAAGGATGTAGGGTGTCCTAATAAAGATGGAGTGTTTCTTTTTTTTTTTTTTTATACTGATCCCAGGGGCCTTTTCCTAAGATACTTCACTGAGCTATAGATGCTCAGTCAAGGTTAACCGTACCTGCTCAAGTACTGAGTTCAAGACCGCGGACTCCACTCTTAAAGAGAGCTATTTACTTAGTTTACAGAAAACCTCTATTCCAAAGCCACGGATGTTCCTGTGACCCTGGGTGGTCTTCTTGGAGATTAGTGTCCTTGCTCACAAAGAAGATCCTCCTCATTCTGGGGAGGGGTTAAACAAAACTCCAAGAAGGCCCTCAGTGTCACTATTTGCTTCCCAGAAGTAGAAGTGAATAAAGGAGGAAAGAGGGCCAAAGCCACTTCAAGGAGCGTGTGTGCGTGTGTGAATCACAGTAGGCCCAGCATTATGAAAATATAAAGTGTGTATGTGTGCGTGTGTGAAAGAGATAGGGACACACACCCAGACTTGTTTTCTCTGCTGCTTTTGAAGAGTGAATCAATGCTAGGACAGAGTTTGGCAGCAGCCAAGGTCGACCAGAAGTAGCAATCTGAAGTTCCCTCCCACAAGGACACTTCATCCCTGCCTATCCATGGGCCTAACAAAGCAATTACGGCCTCCCACTGTTTCAATCTTTTGCTCAATCACTTAATGACTTCTCAGGTCCAGGCAGCATAGCCGCGCCCCAGCATTAACACAGAGTATAATTATCTACCCTATTCTTCACCACCGTTTACTGCCTTTAAAGGGACCAAATTTCACCCATCTTTGTGCTGTGGGCATAAAAAGGATGGTGGGCCTCTTATCACTGCCTGGGGCCTTGGAGCAGCCAGCCATAAACTGCAATATCTGTTCATTTATTCCTGTTCATTCGATTGGCTCCAAATTGCTCCGAATGAATTCCTGGGCTGCAGAAGGGCTGTGCAGGCCTATTTTTCATCAGTGTGGACACTGAGTAGGGAGAGGGGGAGGAGCAGGCCTTGTTCCCAGAGTTTTCTCTGCTCCCCACCCCCCTTGCCCCTCTGCTCTTCTGCACACACGTGGCTCCTCCATGCAGGAAACAGGCCACTCCACTGTGCCCGAATCTTGTGCTGAGAACTGCGCCCTATTGATATGGACTGCGCTGCATGGATGGCTTAAGGAGCCCATGATGGGAAGCGGATCTAAACCTGTGTTCCTTCTAGCAAAGCTGTGCTTGCAGGAGGAGGCTGCTGCCTCTGACCATCTTCTCGTCTCTCTCAGGGAGGAGCTGGAGGAGCTTGGGGAGGGGAGGGGCAGCCTCACTTGCACAACGACCCTTACACCTGGATGACTTTTCCCCTTTTATCATCAAAACTGTCCTTGTAGGACCACCTCTTCCCGGCTCTCCCTCTTGGGCTGAAAGAGGCTTCTGAGGTCACAGCATTGGCCGGCCTGTGTTCCTTTCTGATTTCCTGCCTTACCGTGTTTGCAGTTTAGATGTTCTTGGGAATGTCTGATCTGAATCTTTCTTACATAATGGAAGCCTGTTTCTTTTTGTTCATCTTCACCTGGTTGTCTGTTATTCTTTTCAAACAGGAAGTCAGCTGTGGAAGTCTTATTTCATTTCCCTCAGCTTATGCTCTCCAGGCAAATCATCTCAATTTCAAGAGAGCCAGAGGGTTTCTGTTAACCAGCCTTCCTCAGCTTGACGTGTCATCCTTTACTCATACATACAGGTGACTTCCCCCGGATCCTATCTAGTTTCTCTGCATAACTTTAAAAGGTAGGTGGTCAGCTACTATTTCTAATGGCCCATGGGGTTCTGGGGCTGAACTGAATGCTTTGGAGAGGAAAGCTTTCAAGCTTTCCTTTGCGATTAGCAGGATGGGCAAACATCAATCACACTTCACTTTCCTCTTTCCTTTAGGACAGGACAGAGGGAACTAGATTTGGCAGAAGTGAGTTTTCAGAAGCTGGTTCCCACATTTCAGCTTTATGAAGGAGGCCTTCCTGGAGGAGGTGAGGCTATAGTAGAAAGAATTCTGGGTTTGTACCCAGGATGCTTGGATTCCAAGTCCAGTTCTCCCAACTTTAGCTGGCTATCCTTGGACAAATCACTTTGCTTTTCTCTTTTCTAAAGTCCCCTCTAGTTTTTTATATTCACGAGTGAAGAGGATCCTTGAGGAACGACCAGACCATGAGGGACACAGGTGATGTGGGATGGTGCTGCTGAAGAAACTTAAGCCAGATAGGACTCGAATGAAACAACCAAGAGAACGTGACGGAGGGGACGTTGAGAGAGGTGGTGTTGACTTGTGGGGTGCTGGTGTGAGCCATGTGGGGGGGTTCAGGTTCAGGTGTGCTGGGGTGCTCCTCTTTGTTCCTCTAGAAGATGTAGCCCACTTTCATGGTGCTGTCCATGGCATTGACCTCCAGCTGGTGTCATTCTCCTGTGCCAGTGGCCATGTCTGAGGTAGGTTGCTCCAGAGTTTTAAGATCACCTGGGGATTCTGCAGGGTTCCTCTCCATCTGGCCATCCAGCAGGCAAAAAACCCATCTGAGGACTGGGCTCATCTTGCACAGGGAAAATAAGACCCCACCAGCTTCAAGCCTGTCTTTTCTAACAAAAGAAGCCAGTAACAAATCCTTTCTACCACCTTTTCTCTACTAATGCCATGGAAATGGAGCATTAGATACAAGAGCTGCAGCAGTTTGAAGAGGGATAAAGACACTATTTTCTGTCTCTATGAATGTTTTCCCCTAGGCTTCTTGGACATGGTTAGATGTTTTAATGCCTTGGGTCCTGGTGAGCAGAGTGTCCACTGCATTAGGCTGTTTCTCTCCTTGGCCTCAGCCAGCTGTCCTAATTAACAGGGCAAAATGCAGCTTTCTTCTAGTGATGGAGAGCAGGCTTGGAGCCCTGCAGCTTGCCAGACAGTGCTGGGCAGCGCTATGATCCGAAACATACTCAGAGACAAAGGCAGGGAGAGAGCAGGTTGACTCGTAGCTATTTCTCAGAGCCATAAGATTCCCACGTGGCTAAGCCAGCTTTGGCTGGTAGGTCAGGAGCTTGGGCTGTCTGGGGGGCTGAGAGTGGCTTTCCTGTTTCTTGCTGTCACCAGGATGCTCTGGGAATTGTGGCTCAGGACTCTTAGGGCAAGCTGCTATGTCAGTGTCCCCAATTTCCTTTGCCTTCCCTCTTCTTTTCCCTAGCACATTTTGCCATTTACCAAAACTGCAAGAGACATAGACACAGCATAGATGAATCCTTCTGTAGAACCCTGCTGTCAGGGCCCACTGCCTCCTATGTAGGATGTGACCCTGGACAAATCACTTCATTCTCGTTTTTGGCAAAATGGGAACATCTGACCCCTGGCTGCTGCCTATATCCCCCCTCTGTGTGGCATACAGAAGGGAGGGAGCCGGGCCAAGTTCTAGTGTCAGCAATGCCTCATCACAGCACTTTGTGACCTTGAGTAGCACCTTTAACCTGCATAAGCTTCCATGTCTTCATCTGTAAGCTGGGTTTAATGTTATGTGCTGTGACTGTTGGGTTTTGTTGGAATAAAATGAAAAACAGTGCTTTGAAAAAAGACAACATCTGTACAAAGGGAAAGTAGTGCTAATGGGATAGACTGCTGTAGGGGATTGGATTTCATTCCGTGAAATGTGTTGAATTTATCATCCGAAAGAATGTATATAGGGAATGTGGCCATCGGCTGTGCTCAGCCATGTTCAGCAGGGAAGTGAGCAGGTCACATGCTCTTCTGGAGCCCTCAGAGCTCCCTGCCATTTTCCCCACCCCCTGCACCATCTGCTGGCCTCTGAGAAACAATAAATCCTTGGGACTGCTTCATCCTTATCTGGTCATTTCTCGAAAACCATCCTTTTGAGGACAGATGAAAGGAGAACAGGGAGGAAGCATGACGTAAAGAGGACAGCAGCCATCCAAGCATCTGGGTCCTGGAAATTAGTGTCTTCTGCTTCCCACCTTGGTCTTCTGAATTCACCAGCAGCTGAAATTCAGGGAGGCCTAAAGTTACAGTGGGGAAGTTCACTTCTTAAAAAGGTTTTTTTCAGGGCCAATCAGGTCATGGGAATCATGGAGTCTTGACTAGGGTTGATTAGCTGTGGGCTAATTCACTGGAGAAAGCTTCACATGTTATGAATCAAATGGAAAAAAAAAGAGCCAAGGCAGGAACCTGTGCAGGTGCAGGGCTGCTTTATGAATACCACAATAGTACCTGCTTTTGCCCTTCAGGTATGTCTAGGCCTCAACTCTACACCATGGATAGGGTCTAGATTAGCCTTTAAAATCATATGGGATAGGAGGTTTCAAAATTGCCCTAGGTAAGCTATACAGATGTCAGCAAATTTTACAATCCAAAAGCCTGGATTCATATCTCCTTTCTTGTACTTTTAGAGAATATTCTTGAGTTCTCAGTAAGGGAGGAATAAAGTTTGTCGACCCCTCTTTGAAGGCCTATTACTATTTTTATTAAAACTTGACCTTCTCACATCAATTAATGCCAAGAGTTTGAAGGGTCTGAGTTTTTACTCTACTACTAAGTTAGTCTGCTACTGTTTCAAGTTTGCAGGAGACATGAGATTCCAGGATCATAGACAAAAGACTTACAGCAAAAACAGTAGCCAGATTGTCAGCTTATTTGTATTGGCCCCCTGAAGTTCAATTCCCACAGGGTGAGAATGAAAATGGCCCAGTGACACCTGCACCCACAGTGAGTTTTATGATAGAAGATAAACCTTGAGTTTAGGGAATCCAGAACTTTTGTAATGGGCAGTAAACATCCCTGCTCTTTGTTCTGAAGTGAGATCCTATCTCTATCTTCCAGGGCTGCCTGCTTTACAGACATTCTTGAAAAAAGAATCTGGAACGAATGATAGCACCTTGCTTGTAAAACATGCAAAAACATGAGTCTCATGGAGAAATATCTCCCAATATTTATCAGTTTTATAATGTTTAGGTGAGCAGATTCCAATTTCTTTAACCTTTTCCCCAGGTTCTGTCACCCAGTCCTTTCATATGACAGGCAAGTTATTCCCATTGGCATCCTGTGGCTATCTTTGAGCCCTATGGCCTTTGGCTTTTGGGGCATAAACATTCAGATAGACCCTCTGCTCTTTTCAGGGGAACTCCATGGAAGATGTTTACCTTCTTGTTCAGGGGTCCCCAAGAAAATGGCACCCAGAAACTGTATTGCTGTCCTTTCTTCAGTTCCAGAGATATGAAGACAAATTATAGGCACTACAGAGATAAGCAACATAGGTGATGAGGGGTGATGTCAGGGGAAAGAGGAAAGAATTGCAAGCATCAGCTCAGGTTGTGTTAAGGAAATTGGAGGAGGGGGTCACGGGGAAGGATTCAGTGATACAGAACAGAACACCCATCAGGATATAGCACTTTGACTCTTTCCTCCCTGGTTTCACCTCTCGATACTTCCATTTCCTCTTCTATAAAACCGGGATGTAAATGATCTGTTGTTTGGGGGGAATTAAAGAACATACTACCTATCAATAATCATCTAGTGTAGTGCCTGGCACATAGGAAGAGCTCAGTAATGCATGCTGGTTTTGGAACGCAGAAAATGAAAGCTAGAAAGGATCTTAGGGAGCCTCCTATTCAGCTCCTGGGTCTACAGAGGAAGAAACAGAAGTCCAGTGGGGGAGGGGACAGATCCATGAACACGACACTAGATAGAGAAAGAATATGACTGGCCACACTCCGTCTAGAATACTTAAGACATAAAAATATATTACAGTCACTTGTCATTCTAATGTGTTTTAATTGTCATGTCCACACAGTGAGGAAGAGTACTGCCAGTCTATTAGGTTTCAAGTTCTTTTCTGATGTGATTAAGAGAGGGGGAGGCTTTGATGGTAACTTTTCTGTGATGAAATGAGGCCTTCCTCTTCCAAAGGCCTACTGCTAAAGACAATCTTCTTCCTCCCATCAGGTATTGACACCAATGGCTGAATCACGTGGGTTTTTTTCTGGGGACTGAAAAGATACAATTACAAATTTCCTATTTTCTCAAGTTCTCTTGTAGGTGTCTGTAGGTGCTAGTGAGAAAATTTATTCCAACTTCCCACAAGTAAATTAAGCTTCCTCTTACGACATGGATTAAGGATGCCAATGCTTTTCACTTCTAGGTAATCTCAGAAGACATTTTTTCAATCAAGTTACATCGATTAAATGATGATTATTTTCCCATCTTATATTAATCAAAATTTAACTGCCAATCACAGCTTCTGGTCAGTAAAGTACCATCAGCTATTCCACCGGGGTGAAATATTTCTAGCCTATAAATCAAAACATGAAGTTTTAGTGTAAATGGCCAAATTTATCTCCAACAAGCAGTGTCTTTGCATTTTTGGAAATATTGAAAGATGTCCAAAGATTCCCATTTCTATTTCAAGAAGCATTAGGAACATCTATGAACTACAAGACTGAGAAGCTAGAAGGCACCTTAGGAATAATCTATTTTAACTTCTGGCTTTACAAAAGGAACTGAGGCCCAGGGATGGGGTCACTTTCCTAAAGACACTGGTAGAGGCCTGTTGGAGTGCTCCTCAGCCCTTCTGATGTCCTTTTCTGGAAATGGCTCCAGGATAGGGTGAGGCCCCCAGGGCCATATGTAGGCTGCTATCCTGTCCTGGTGTGTTCCTCCTGAATTAGACCTCAGAGAGAGCTAGTTTGCTCTCCTGGTCTTCAGCTGAGCTTGTCAGTCTGTTTCTCAAGAATTTGACCTTTGAGATAGGGACTCAGAGCCTGAAAGCTTCTTGAAGTCTAGTCCATAAAAAGTGGCACAGTTGGAAGGATGTCCACGTTCTTTTGATCTGGCCCTGAGAGCCACTCTTGTGCCTTCTCTTCATGAGTCTTGCTTGTCCAACTCTGTCTTCAACTTTGTGAGATAACCCAGTATCCTCCCAGTGAATTCTTCCTAAAAAATGGAAGATCATTTATTATTGGTTTCTAATGCTGGTTGCCCAAAGAGCCTTAACTAAAAAGACAAAGAATTAGTAAAGGTAATATTGCACCTAGAATGCAGGTCTTGGGATTTCCAAATGTCCTTCCAGCATAGCATACTATCACCCAGAAAAGTCTACAGATCTTTGGTATAACTCCTGTTTTGAGTCATACAATCAATGGAAAATGGATGGCAATGGAAGTTCCAGGTGGAAAATAAGTAGTCTTTGGGGAATCTTTATTAAGAGCTCTCTCTCTCTCTCTCTTTTTTTTTTTTTTGAGACAGTCTCACTTTGTCACTCTGGATAGAGTGCCATGGTGTCATAGCTCACAGCAACCTCAAACTCTTGAGCTCAGTAAATCCTCTTTCTTCAGCCTCCCAAGTAGCTTGGATTACAGGTGCCTGCCACAATGCCTGGCTATTTTTAGAAACGGGGTCTTGCTCTTGCTTAGGCTGCTCTCAAACTTGTGAGCTCAAGTGATCCACCCAACTCAGCCTCCCAGAGGGCTGGGATAAGAGCTCTTTTTCCAAAGAATGAGTTAGAGAAAACAAAAATCACACATATACCTAAATACTCTATTAGACAGGGAGTCCACAAAGTTTGTGTGCAATTTACTATTTTAAACTATTTTAAATCATACACAAACTTTATGTCTACCCTGCATACTGAACTCGGTCTACTTTAAAAATGAGATATTATTGTAACACAATCTCTAGGGTAGATTTACCAAAACATTAATATACAAAATAGAAAGACATTCTCTGAATTTTGAAATCTCTCTCACTGATGTGTTTAATAATGCCTATTGGTTTTCTCTGAGCTCCTAGGAATATGCTTCTATTGGCAAGTGAATGTGCACCTTCTTATGTTTGGGAGGGAAAAAAATGGGATTTTTCTATTTCATTACTGTCCCTAATTATCAATAGAGGAAACTGAGGCAGTGAGGGTCATTGCTGAAGGTCCACTGAGAAAAGGAAGTGAGGGTGACGGGGTGAAACAGAATTAAACCTTCATGTCTTCTGCTCTCTGAGCTTGGGTTTAGCTTCTGAAGGGTATTTCAAATGTGCATCACATATCTTTATAACTCCCAACACCTAGCACAGACACAGGCACCTAGCAAATAGTGAAGGAGAGAAGAAGGGAAGGAGGGAGAGGAAAGAGGAAGGAGAAAGAAAGAGAAGAAGGATGTAGGGAGGGAAGAAAGTCAAAGGTGAGCTTGTTTGAAATTGTCCTATGAAGTCCCTGGGATGTGTGTGCAGGTTAATTTATGAGGCAGACAGGTTGGGAAGCCCTTAGGCATCCTGGCTGGAATAGAGATTAATCTGTGGGGAAAGGGAAAAGGTGCAGAGCAGAGAAGTGAGGAGCAAAGCAAAGAAATCAAAACCAAGCAAACGATGCAGAGGCTGAGGTTGGCTGACCCCCAAGGACTGAGGAGTCTCAGCACAGTGCATGCTGAAATTGCACTCCTATCCACCGCTAGGCTCCTTCCCCTCCATCTGGCTATCACCTCCTCTTTATTTTTTGGGGGTCCATTCCTCTCCTGTGCTAGAACAGAAGCAGCTTCCAGAAAGCAGAGGTATTTCACAGCTGAATAAAACACTGACCTCTTTTTAAAGTGTTAACAACACACTTGTGTTTGAGCAGATTTGAACTTGAGGCTGAATGACTGATTTCCTAATGATGCTATTTGGATCATCAGTTGGGGGAGGGGGGAGGCCAAATTTTGGTTGATGCCCTGAAATGCATCTCACTGAGTGACTCTCCTTAGTCAAGTCGTGCTTCTACCAAACGCTCTTCTTCTTCCTGCTTCCTAATGCCACCCACCTGGGCACAACTGGCCTGCTGTCTGTATGCTTTGCTCCATGTTTAGACTGCCAGGCAGGGAGGAGTTTAGTCCAAGGACACACCTGGAGAAGGTACTGTGTACTCCATTCAAGAGCGTATGCTGTTTCTGCATAATGTGTGGTGTTCCTTCTCTCAAAGCCAATGGGGCCTGCTCTTGGGATATGTGAGTTGTACCTTGGGCCTGGAGTGGCACGACCTTCCTCCTTGAGATGGAATTAGTGCTCAGCAAAGTCCCAGGCCGCCCTGGGGACTTGCTGGAGGGTTGAGTTAGGAAGTAGGAAGAGGAAGAGTGTTTGGAAGAAGCAGAACTTGACCAACAATTTAAATTCATGAATGCATAGAATTGCAAAAAAGTCATGGCAGGGAAATTTAGGTAGAAAGGGTGAAGGAGAGAAATGTGGGGATGGATTGTTGCAGATGGGAATAAGAAGAAAGAGAGAAAAATTAATGGGATGAAAATGGGATGAGGACGGGTCCATGTGGCCACAGTGCTTTGATGCCATACTCACAGATGTCCCCTTTTCCTAGGAGGCACCTGTTTCAGGGACCTGGGGACAGAGCCCTCAGAACCCAATGGGAGTAACTGAATTGCATAGCATATGAAGCGTGGAGAGCTTTAAGGGTACGCAGGGACGTTTAAAGGTGTGAATAAACTGCATGTGTACATTCAAGTGAGTGCGTGTGTGGGAGGATGGCCACTGGATTTTGTTGAAGAGACCACTATATCAAGAAACTATGATATGTTAATAAATCTAGACCAGCTTCCGCTTCAGCCATGCCAACTTATCCTCTATTCAACAGAAATCAGACCCTTTAATGGCAAATGAGACTAGTACCTTCTTCATTTGGTGCCTCCATTTCCCTTCCAAGTGAGCATTTCATTGTTGGAACCTCCTCAGTTTTGCTTGGCCATATCAACCAGTCAGCACAAACAATTTAAATTCATGACTCCATAAAATTGTAAATTACTTTAGGTGATGGACCTCTTGGGTCAAAATAACAAGCCTTAAACCTGTAAATGCCAAGGTTCTGTCTGTGAATGAAATTGAGTTCCAAAGTGACACCTGGTTTGGTGGGGTTCCCACTCAACTTGGGTCCACTTAAAGCTCTGAGCTCTTTTGTTGTGAGTTGGAGGGAATGGGGTTCCCTACTGGGATGGGAATCTCCTCAAGAAGTCTCCTTCTCAAGTTAAGGCTCTGGGGTGCACCATTGAGGCTGTTGGGCCAGCTTCTGTGGTTTTCTGTCCTTCTAGGACAGTCTGAGCCTTCGCAGGCTCCAGATGAGATGCTGGTGGTGGGATCTTAGCAGGAGAGGAAGCAGACAGGAGGAGCCCAGCAAGGATGCTTGCAAGCCAGAAGAGGCTATGGCATCTGCCAAGTTGATAAAGAGGAATGCCTCAGACCTTGAAATTGCTGAAAGTGCAGAGGGAGGGGGCTGGCTGAGGGGGTGGGGAAGGGGCCCAATGTCCCACCAAGGAAGCCACAGTGCTTCCTTTCTGGTTTGATTCCCGTTATGCATGTCAGACAGAATCATTCAGAGAAAGAAGGGGGTGGAGGGAAGAAGAAATCAATTGTTTTTCATATTTATTGATCTCCTTCGATGAATCGCTGTGGTAATGGAGTGCGAGGGGACGGAGGAGGAGAAAGGGTCAGTCTCAAAGGATGGTGAGTGGCCATTTACTGTGGTACTGGGGATGCCAGGAGCCCATGGAGGTCACTGGATGGAAACCTGCTACTGTGTCCCCAAGGGGACATGGGTGGAGACAAGGTGCAAATCTCTCCAGGGTCAGAGGAAGGGTATGGAGATGTTTGTTTAAATATTTGGAGTTGGAATCTCATCCAGATGGATGAGATATTTCCCCTAATTTTAGACAATAATGCACATCTCATTACAGAAAATATGGCTATAGAAAAAAGTAATGTGGTAGAAAGATACATAATTTCACCAGAGGTTGTAACAATCCCAGTCTTTTTCATAGATATGGTTTACGTCGTCATGGCAGACTAACGTGTATAATGTCATGTCTTGCATTTTTTGGCTTATTGATAAAGGCATTTCCCGTATTATTAAAAGACATTTTGCATAAAAAATGTCCATTATAGAAAATTTGGAAGCATACAGAAAAAGCATAAAAAGGAAGCAAAAGTACTCAAAATTTCACCACCCAGAAATGACTCCTGTTAATATTTTAGTATATTTCATTTTAAGCTTTAAATTATTTTTTCTGCATTTACCTCCATGAAATTTTGGTTATTGAAGGATATGGAGTTTTTCATGTTCTTCTTTTTCACCTAGGTGATTAAATAGTTTTAAAAAGGTGATTTTTTTAATGTTTGTATAATAGTCTATTATATGAGCACACCATCTTTGTTTGATCCCTCTGCTATTATTTCCAATGTTTGGGTTGCTATAGTCAACACAGTGATGGCTTTTTGTCATCTATCTTTAACCTTTCCTCTTGGTATCTGGAAAAGATTAAATTTTTTAGAGGTTGATCTTGGTTTTCTCCTTAGCCTCAGGTAGAAACTGTACTTCTCATGGCCCACTGAATCTCTGCCCACACAAAGTTCCTGACCACGGCTCAGAGCCCACTGAATGCCTCCAGTTGTGGTTGTCCCTATCCATCAACCTTCATTTTTTTTTTTTTTTTTTTTGGTTTATTTCAGTGTTTCTCTAGAGCTTTGCTGGAAGTACCCTAATGCATTAGCCACTTGTTCTATGTGGCTCTTCCAATTCAAATTAATTCAAATCAAATCAAATTAGAGACTCAGGTTGTTTTTTTGCCACACTACCTACCTTCCAAGTGCTCTAGAGACACATGTGGCTCATGGCTACCATATTTGACAGTGAAGACACAGAATGTTACTAGTGTCACAGAAAGTTCTATGGGACAGCACTTGGGAAGGGTTACCCGGGGCACATTTGATTGACTTATCAGGGGCCTTCCTGAGCTTTTGGGACTTTCAATTTCCACCTCCCACATCCTCTTCCTGGGAAGACCCATATATCAGCTTTCTCTTAGTCTGGTTAATAACTAAGTTTTGCATCCTAATGTGGGGCTTAGAGCAGGTTCTTTTTCTAATGATAATCTACCCAAAGACCTGAATGATAGCGAACAAAGAGGAAGTTAATGGAGGTGGCATCTTACCTCTCAGGGATGGGTCAAGAGATGGAAGGAGTGTTGTTCCCACAGTCACCATCTTTAGAGAGCTAGATCCTTTCTCCTCAGCACAGGCAGAGCTTCTGTTGCTGAACCCCAGGCAGGTTTTACAGCAGCAGCTGGGGTGGAGTGAAGGCATCAGTCACTGCTTCCCCTGCACAGAGGACTGGCAAAGTGTCGTCACACTCTGACAATAAGTGCCAGGCAAGCAGGGACCAGGGCCGGTGCGTGGGGCAGGAGGTAGGCACTCAGAGGTGAGCTGGATAAACATACCAGGATGTCAAGAATGATGGGGCCTGGGACACAAGCCATACACCAAAGCTTACGAATGTGGACATTCGTGTCCACATTTCTACCATGGTGCCAGCATCTAAATTCAAATTGCTGAATTCTGAGCAGATGGCATTGGCATCTGTAACAAAGGACTGTGGACCCTAATCACATGGTGGGACCGTCTGGGGGCCAAGGAAAGTGTCATTACACAGTGGTATTTGTTTAGGAGTCAGGTTCTAGATTGTGATGAAGACTCTTCCTAAGATAGACCCTCCTCCCATACCCACTGCCTCTTCTCACGAGACATGAACACAAAGGAGGAAGAAAATGGAGACCTTCCACCAAGGAGGAAGCTAATGCAGGGGACATTTCACCTCTCCTGGCCCCAGGTATGCCCCAGACTCAGTTCTGACAGAGCAAGAGCAAGAACCAAGTTCATCCTGCTTGGTGACTGGTCTTCAGGGCAGGAAAGGGTAATGCTCCCTAATCCTTGTTGAATGAATGAATAACAATGATTTTACAACTCTAATTCATCTGGCCTTGATCAGCCTTACTGTGCCTCCCACAGGGAAAATGTATTTTAGTGGGGATAATGAGATTTGGTATCAGAGATGGCTTTCTCAAATATGCTTTCTTAATATTTTAATTTTTATCATATAATACTTAATACATATAAAATATGTGTAGAGTCTGTACAATAAAGTAACAAATAATAACATATGGGTAAAGCCACTGCCCAAATTAAGAATCAGGGTTTTACCAATAAAGTAGAAGCTCCATGCCTTCACCTCCCACCCCCGAGTCTGTGTCACAGATTTCCCATAAAAATAACCACTATTTTGAATTTTATGTTTATCATTCCCTGAACTTTAACAACATAGCATCACATCATTCATGTGAATCACTAAACAATATGATGTTTTATTCTGCTTGCTTTTGGGTTTAAAAAAGACACATTGATGATAATTCTTTCAGACTTTTTATTTTTTTGCTTTACCAATATATTGCAGTGTGGTAGAATCGGGGCCTTTAGCATATTCATCACTGGAGCAACCCACATGGTGCCTACCAAGCCCCTCCCCTCGTCTGTTTCCATGTGTAGGTGGTGTGTAGCTCCCACTTCTAAGTAGGAACATGTGGTATTTGTTTTTCTGTGTCTGAGTTGGTTCACTTAAGATAATGGCCTCTAGTTCCATCTATGTTGTTGCAAAAGACATGATTTCTTACTTTTTATGGCTGAATAGTATTCCATTGTGAATATATACCACACTTTCTTTATCTAGTCCTCTGTTGGTGGGCACTTAAGTTGATTCTGTATCTTTACTATTGTGAATAGTTTAGCAACAACCATGCACATGCAGGTATCTTATTTATATATTGATTTTTTTTCCTTTGGGTAGATACCCACTAATGAGATTGCTATATTATATGGTAATTCTATTTTTAGTTCTTTGAAAAGTCTCCATACTATTTTCCATAGAGGCTTCAATAACTTACATTCACACCAACAGTATATAAGAGTTAGTCCCTTTTCTCCACATCCTTACAAACATCTATTATTTTTTTTTCTTTCTAATAATAGTCAACCATGTGACATAAAAACTTACCTACTGGTAAGTTTGAATGAATGAACGCAATTCTGGTGAGGGGAACACCAAAAGCCCTGACTTCAGCATTGTATAAGATATCCAATGTAACAAAAACACTTGTACCCTCCTGATTAATATTTTGAGATAAAAAACAAATAGCTATTTTGGTTGGTGTAAGATGATATCTCATTGTGGTTTTAATTTGCTTTTCTCCAATGATTAGCAATGTTGAACATTTTTTCATATGCTTGTCAACCATTTGTTTATCCTCTTTTGAAAAATGTCTATTCATTTCCCTAGCCCACTTTTTAATGGGATTATTTGGTTTTCTGCTGTGGTTGTTGTTGGGTTAAGTTATTTGAGTTCCTTGTAAATTTTGGGTATTAGGGACCTGGCGCAGGAGCAACCACAAATTCAACTACTGCAGAAGAGGGGGAGCTGAAGCCACCGCTCAGGCTGGAGAGGGGACATTGGCTGCTTCGGCAGCTAAGTCCATTTCCGGACAGGCTGAAAGCAGGAAGGTGCTGGGGATACTTCAGAGGTGATGGATACTCAGGCCAGCTGAGTAGATGAAGAGAATAGCCAACAATTGGGACAGGTAAAACTGCTATGTGGGATACATGCCAAGTGGTTCACTGCAGACACCTTTGGCATAGATACCTCGTCCTGTCTGCCATTCATGACCAACTACAGTTTTCATTTCAATGTATGCCATCATAGTGGTAATACTTATTTCCTCCAGAAGCAAGCAAACTTGAAGGAATGTGCCTTAGTGCTTTGGCCAACCTAACATGGCAGTCCTGAACATAGGATGAACATCCAAAAACCATGTTCTCCAAAGACAAGGATATTATGCCATTTATTGATAAATACTGGGAGTGCACGACAACCAGACAGAGACCTGGGAAAATGACTTGGCCAAATAACATCATTAAGACAATGGTCTTCAGGAGCAATGATTGTGGAGGGAGAGAAGGATGTCACATGTGGAGTTCCAGCCTTGGAGTTGATGAAAGACCAGCCAAAAAATGATTATAGGCTCATTAATTTCAACCTTGTTAATGACTGATTAACTAACCCCAATGCTAGAAGCCGAAGAAACTTTGGCTACATTTTGAGAGTCCAGCAGATAGATGATAACTCCACTTTACAGGTGAGGAAATTGGCCCAGAGAGGTTAAACAACTTGTCCACAGACACAGAGTTAATAAATAGCAAAGCAAAGATTTAGTCTTAGGTAAGATTCTGAAACAAGTAAAGGCTTTTAGTGCTCCCACAAAGACTTTGCTATTGAGGCAGCAATGGTAACATATGCAGAGTTTACTTGTAAACAGTTTATTCTTGGGTATATACCCATTCCTTGGTGGTCTGAGATATTAAAATGAAAAACAGAAGGTCTTCAAAATAGGAAAAGGAAAAACAAAAGAGTAAAGTTACTTTATTAAATCTAAATATATATGAAAGTATGTTGCCTATTATAATCAGGTGTGTAAATATTCACATATATACAGTATAAGCAAAATCATTAATCATTTACTACCATGTTAAAATAAATTTGATTTCTACCACCAAAAAAAAAAAAAAAAAGAAAGAACTTTTGGGTATTAGTACGTATCAGATGTATAGTTTGCACATATTTTATCCCATTCCATATTGTTGTCTCCTACATTGATTATTTATGCTGTGCAGAAGCTTTGTAGCTTAATTAAATCTATTTTTGTTTTTGTTGCCTATGCTTTTAAGGTCTTGGTTATAAATTTTTTGCCTAGACCAATGACCAAAAGGTTTCACTAGGTTTTCTTCTAGTATTTTTACAATATTTCATAATCTTACATTCAAATCTTTAATCCATCTTGAGTTAGTTTTTGTATACAGTGAGAGACAGGAGTCCAGTTTCATTTTTCTGCACATGGCAATCCAATTTTTCCAGGAACATTTGTTGGAAAGAGTGTCCTATCCCCAGTGTATATTCTTATTGACTTTGTCAAAGATCAGTTGGCTATACCTATGTGGCTTTATTTCTGAATTCTCTATTCTGTTCCATTGATCTATGTGTCCATTTTATACCAATACCATGATGTTTTAGTTACTATAGCCTTGTAGTATAATTTGAAGTCAGGCAATGTGATGCTTCCACTTTATTTATTTATTTATTTATTTATTTATTTATTTATCATGATTGCTTTGGCTACTTGGGCTCTATTTTAGGTTCCATATGAACTTTAGAAGTGTTTTTTTTCCCCTAATTCTGTAAAAAATGATGTTGGTGTTATGGTAGGGATTGCATTGATGCTATAGATTGCTTTGGGTAATATGGTCATTTTAATAATGTTCTGTTCCATGAGCATGGTAGGTTGTTTCAGTTGTTTGTGTCATACACAGTTTCTTTCATCCATGTTTTGTAGTTTTTCTTATAGAGATCTTTCACCTCCTTGGTTAAATCTATTCCTATGTTTTTGTTTTTTAAGACTTGCTTTTTATCCCACATTATGTTTCTAAGATTATCCTTGTGGTTGTGAGTATCTGTATTGCATAATTTTAAAAATTGCTATCTCATTTTCCATTGTGTGACTATACCAGAATTTATGTATTCACTCTCCTACTGATGGACATTTGAGTTGTTTCAGGCTTTTGATTAGAACATGATGGTTGTAGACACCTTGTGTACATTTCTCGGCACACATGCGTAAGAACTTATCTAGAATGTACTTGCAGTAGAATCACTCAGACTATGGTAGGTGCAGTTTTAACTTTCAAAATGTTTCCATATTCTCCTGCAAAATGACTAATTAACTTGTATTCTCTATAAAAGAATTCCCATTATTCCACAACCTTACTACCACTTGTTATCCTCAAGTTCCCTAATTTCTGCCAATCTGGTTAGTATTATATTGTGCTTCTAATTTATGTTCTCTTGATTCTAATGAGGTTGATTATCTTTTCATATGTGTGCGTTTTTTTTTTTTTTTTATCAAATTTCCTTTTTAGTGACATTTCCATCCATGTGTGTCTTTTGCTCTTTTTCTAGTGGATTTTATCTTTTTCTAAACTGGCTTTTAAGAATTATTTGGATGTCCCAGATGCTAATCCTTTGCTGATTAAATATCTTTCCAATGTTTTTTCCCAGTTGCTATTCACGTATTTAATGGTATCTTTCAATAACTCAACATTCTTCTTTCTTTTTGAACAGAAGTTCTTGATTTTAGAGTAGTTAACATTTATCAATCTTTTCTTTTTATTTTAAGAATTCTTTTCTTATATTGAGTTTATAAAAATACTCTTTTATATTATCTTCCAAATGTTTTAAAGTTTTGCTTTTCATATTTAAAGTTTTCAATCCACCTGGAATTGACTTCTATGTAAGCCAAGAGTAGGAATTCACACATTTTTCTTTTTCTCCCTTTTCTTGCCATGGATAGTCAATTTTCTTGGCACTATTTATTATAAATTCACCCTTTTCCCAGTGACCTTGTTATTTCTGTATCAAAGATATGGGGGGGGGTTGAAATAAATAAATCTTGAAATCTGGTGAGAGAGGCCCCCTACTTCATTATTCTTCCTAAAGGGTGTTTTCCTTTCCCTCTTAATCTGGAAGAAAGATAGTGGTTTCAGTGCCCTAGGTCATAAATATCACAGACTTAGAATTCTGACAATATGTGTGTGACACATTTTTATGAGGGCTGCACCAAAGAGACTATGCTGAAAACATGTCTCTGAGATGCTGAAGTTCTCAACTCAGTGCAGGAAATTCTGAATCTCTTTTAGCCTTGGGCTATACTTTCAATATCCTTCTAAAGTGTTGCATTCCTTAAACAGAGAAATCATCTCACAGGAATGTTAGGGTTTACCCAAGGACAAGAAAAATATCAGCGTTTGGCTTGTAAACCAGATGCAGTGGATGTGACAGTCCTGGGAGGCAGGCAGCATGGTCTCAGGATATCTTGCAGGCCGTGGTGCTATGCAGTCACACATGAGGAGGGAAAGATGAAGCAAAAGAAAAGCCCCACCCAAAACCCTCTCAGCAAAGTGCTTTTTCATAAAAGTCACTGCTTCTTGACAAACAGACTCCAAGATGCAGCTAGGGAATGTCTCTCATACAGAAAAATCCAAGGTCAGAGACACATGGTGTGTGCGAAGAATCCATTCATGCATTTGTGCAGTAGCTGTTTACTGAGCACCTGTTATGTGCAGGTACTGTTCTGGGGACTGGGGACACAGCACTGGACAAAACAGATAAGTTGCTGACATTCTGATGGGGGAGACAGACATCAAACAGCTAAGCCAATGGCCAGATGATCCTAGCCACAAATAATGTTTATCTGGAAATGAAAACTGTGTGAGGCTCAGGGCAAGAAAGATATCTCTAAGAAGTATACATGGCAGGAAGGGGCAGCCATGGGAATATCTACTGTTTAACTCAGTCCTGCAACAGGCCCTGTCAGTAGAGCAGCTCTCAGCTGTTGCAATTCTGGTTCTTTCTCCTGTGCAGGCCTGGAGTTTTTGTCCATGCGCTTACAGGCTGTCCTTCACTCAGACCCCGTCCCCCCATCCAGTCCCTTCTACAGGCTGTGATGGCATCCCTCCCTGTTCAGAGCTGCCACTGAGTTCTTCCAGACCAGCCCCACCTTCATGAGCTGTGGGACTGCATACTCTTGGCCACCCCAACTGGCCTGGCCGGGCCTTCTGTTTTGCCATGGTGCATCAAGCTATCTGAATTTCAGGGCTCCCTTTGACCTGTCTGTGGGGTACAGCGTCCAAGATTGGAAGCCAGGGGACCTCAGTTCTCATTTGAACGTACTGTGTGACTTGCGTGGTTAAGTCTATCTGGACGCCTGCCTATAAATCAGAGGCCAGGACTAGTGATTCTTAAACTGTTCTGGGTCTTCTTTCTCTGTAGAAGTGCTTTGAATTTTATTCAAAAACTATTTTTATGGCTGTAAGAAAAAACAAAACTCCCATGGGTAATATGCCAAATATCAATATATTAAAACCCACATATGAATTTGTTTTTCTAGGCAAACTTATTTTTTTTGTACAGACCTTAGATTTAAGCTCTTTCTGCCATCTGTGTGTGCGTGCACGTGCACATGTGTGTATATATATATTATTAAAATGTCAATGATCTGGAAGGTTGTCACTCTTCTCTTAGTTGTCAGGTCTGCACCATGTAAACAACCCCCTCCGGGTTCATTACTACAACACCTACCCTCCCTGAGCAACTCTGCACCAGGCTAGGCTCAGAGGTACGTGCTCTTGGCTCATGCTCAGTATGTTCTGGTCATATGTAATCATCAGTTTCACAAGGCTGAGTGAATGTTGTAATATAGAATGAGCTTGCCTCTTTTAGATAAAACATTTTAATGGGAAATAATGTTAGATCTACGAAAAAGTTACCAATATAGTGCAGAGTTCCCGTGTACTCTTCATCCACCTTCCTTGAACTTTAACCTCTTACATGCCCCTCTCGACCATGGTCAGAGCAGGGAAATGAAAGCTGATGCAGTGCTATTATCCTGTCACAGCTATGACACTAGGTCTTGCACTACTGTTCCAGGGTCCCACATGGTATGAGTTATCACATCTCCTTAGTCTCCGGCAGTCTGGGATGGTTTTCCAGTCTTTCCTTGTTCTTCATGACCATGACACTTTAGAAGAATACTTGGCATTTTGTAGGCTCTCCCTCACACTTTAGACGAATACTTGGAATAGGCTCTCCACCTGGTATTTTCCCATGATTAGACCAAGGTTATGGGATTTGGGGCACAGTCCTCATGCACTGACCATTTTAATGTTTCGAGATTGTGTGAAGGGGCCGGCTGGTTAGGAATCATGGGGGTTGCCATGGAGGGAGGGAAGGTGAGGAGAGCACAGGCAATGCCAGGCCCCTGGGGGAGTGGCCAAATCCTCTGCTATGTGTCAGTGGAAAATTGGTGAGAGTCGGATAAGGGGAAGGGTCTGTAAGTCACTGATCTCAATAATTAGGAGATATTTGAGGCTGTTGGAAACAGAAAGCAGATCTGTGAACAGAAAGACAGTCATAGTGTATGTGAAAGTATATATGGGTGTGTGTGACTACGTGTACCTGAGTATGTGTGAGTGCGTGTGTGTGTGTGATGTAGGTATGAGTGTGTGAGAGTGTGTGTGACTGTGTGTGTGCACATGGGTGTATGTGTGAATGCGCACATGAGTGTGTGAGAGTATGTGTGTGTGCACATGGGTGTACGTGTGAATGTGCACATGAGTGTGTGAGAGTATGTGTGTGTGCACATGGGTGTATGTGTGAATGTGCACACGAGTGTGTGAGAGTATGTATTTGTGTGTAGCTGAGTACATGTGTGAGTATAAGCATGTGTGAGTGCATGTGTGAGAGTATGTGCTTGTGACTGTATGTACCTGAGTGTATGTGTGAGTGTGTGTGTGTGTATGTACCTGGGTGTATGTGTGAGTGTGAGTGTAGGCATGAGTGTGTGAGAGTTGTATGTGTGTCTGACACTGTGTGTGTGTGGCAGTGTGAGTGTGTGTGTGTGTGAGTGTACGTGAGACTGTCAGACAGGTGGTGGATTGGGAATCAGGCCCTAGCTCCAGCCCAGTTTCCTTTATTCCAAAACTCTTGCAAGCCCCACAGAGTCACTGTAAGGAGCAAACAGGTATATGTATGCCCGGGGGAGTGACACCCACGTGCAGTGCGATGCTGTCACCAACAAGAAGGAAAGCAGTGGAAGCTGGTGATCTTTTGTCAGAGAGGTGAGAAAGAGAGAAGGGGGCTGGAAAGGGAGTGAGGATCTAGAAACACAGGCTTGAGAACCAACTCAGGTCTAAGTTTTGTTCTTGAGTCAGTGCTTTGAATTCCAAGGTCAAAAAGGCCTTCTGTGCAAAGCAGAGGTGCGTGCCCTCTGCATTCCTACTGCTCATCTTCACATTCGCTAGCCTGATGTCCACTTCTAATGCTGGCACTTGGAGCTGAGGTACAGTACATTATAGACTAATTAGGCTGTTAATGATAATGGCAATCCGGTAAGTAATCTATGGTATTATCCTGATCTATCTCTGTCACCTTCTTTCATAAGGCCATTAAGGTGACAAGCTTAATAGAACACAGTAATCTCCCCTTTGTCAGCCCTCTGGTGTTTTTCTCCCTGGAAGAGCTATGAACTGTCTGAGGCTAAGTCATGTGAGGATATAGCTGAAGGATCAGAGTAACCAAGCTCTTCTTCCAAACACAGTTTGTCTCATTCATAAGATCTGGGCTCATGAGAAGTCTGTTTTATAGTCCTTCCCTGTTAAGAACTGAATGTCTGTGCCCCCCTGAAATTCGTATGCCAAAGCCCTAACATCTAATGTGAGGTATTTGGAGGTGGGGCCTTTGAGACGTGATTAGGTTTAGATGAGGTCATGCAGGTGGAGCCCCTATAATGGGATTAGTGCCCTTGTAGGGAGAGGAAGAGACCAAAGCTCTCTTCTGCCATGTGAGGATACAGTGAGAAGGTAGCCACTTGCAAGCCGGGAAGAGAGCCCTCACCAGGAACTAAATCACTGATACCTTGTTCTTGGCCTTCCTAATCCCTAGAAACATGAGAAATCAATTTGTGTGTTGTTTAGGCTACTCCGTGGCATTTTATTATAGCAGCCCAAGCTGCCTAAGATGCCCTCTTAGTATAATATTACAGAGACTGGGACTATGAGATAAGGGGAAAGGAAGCAGGTACTTGGTCATAGTGCAGGTCCTCAGTGGACTAATGGGCATTCTGGCAACAGGTGCGTTACCTTGAGGCCCACATTCAGCCCTGCAAGCTAAAGCCACACACACCTGAGAAGGCATCCAGTGCTTCCTGGCCCAGAGGCATTGGGTGTGGTCCTAACCCAACAGGAAACATCTAGTGGTCCTCCCAGCACTCTCAAGCTCTCAGTTGCCACACCCACTTCTCCTTACCTGTTCCTTGGGTGGGTGCTCAGGGCTGGCTGATGCTTTACGAAGTGTGAGAGAGGGAGGGAGGTGGGCTTTGGGATTTTTATCAGAAAAGGATTTTAAGAAAAAATACTCCCTAAATTCTGAAACAGGGAGCCTGAAGGGAATTCATCATCAAAGGCCCAGGTGTAAAGCACTATCTCCATTTCTGAGACATTGATGCATGATCTTTAATTTTGGATGTATATTCTCGCTAACCACAAATCAACTACTATTTTTTTCTTCATCATCATCCTCTTTAAATCCACCATGAAAGAATTAATAGTGGCTGGGAGCCATCTATTTCCCCGGGAATAATGCTGAAAAGGGTCTAGGGTAACAAATGTCCTATTAGAGGAAAGTAATGTTCATCACTGAATCAAGATGTGCCTTTTGGTCACCAAGCCCCTTTGGTAGGGAGGACATTAGGAAGAAGGTGCTGGTTGAGAGAAGCCGCTGTTCAGGAGAGGCATGAGGCCTTTCAAACAAAAGCCACATGGGGTTCACCTGTTAGTCCAGACAATGGCCAAATCAGTGGTCTGTGTCTGTGCCAGGGAGGCTTTAGCAAAGGGAAGGGCATGTGTTTTGGTTGTGATAGTCCTAGCAAGTGAGTACTACCCATTTATCAAGTGTTAAGATAATCTTAGAAGCCAAGCCCAAGTGTCTTACAACCTGTGAGGTGGGTATTACTTCTATGTCCTTTTTACCACGAGGGGAGGTTAAGTCACAGTTAAGGAGTTAAAGCCATAGGTGGTGTTTGAACCAAACTTTGCTTCACTCTAGAGTCTTCTGGACCACTACTTTTCAAACTTACAATGAGAAATATATTTTATCCACACACATAGTTGAAATTAAAATTTTCACAAAATAACACTTACCTTTATTAGTGTATGATATATTCTGACTTTTTAAGAAGACTATTCTCTTTTCTTAAAGGCTAGTCGGATCCACTAAATTGATTTTCCAACTCACCAGTGGAGTGTGGACTCTCAGCTTGTAGACTCCTCCCCTTGGTGCCTTAGAGAGTCATTTTAACTCCTTGTTAGCAAGTCTAACGAGGGCATGTTTCTCTGGCCCTGAGATAACCCAGTCTGGAGAAGAGAAGTTCCTCAGCTTGTTTATGCTGCATTTGAACATGGGACAGACTCCAGAGGCTGTTTTTGGAGGAGGGAGGTCAACCAGTCAGTCTGGCAGCCAGAATTAAGACACCCTTGTGTGTCTGGCATGTGATGGGCACCGTGGGCTTCCAGATTTGGGTGTTAAGTCTCCTGCTGTTGTGATCTTTCTCAAAGAGCACCGTCGCATGAAACAACAGGGGGACCATACTAGGGGGGCAGAAGCCTGAAGGGACCCTGAGGAACATGGGGTATGTTCATTCACTGTTATTTTTCTGCACACAAGCCTTTTCAAAGACAGAGCCACAGTTCCAAATGAGCTCCCCTTACACCCAAAACACCTCCCTCTCCCTTCTCCTTTCCTTGCCCCCCTCCTTCTCCTTACCAGGTACTATGTTTGCAAGATACAAGACTTAAAAGATTCCAGAGGGCAGACCATTGAAACTCTCCCTCCCACCCTGTCATCCCCAGCCACCTAACGTTCTTCTCTGGAGATGACCAGCTCTTCTAGTTTCTTATATATCCCTCCGGAAATAGGCTAGCACATGTAAGGAAGTATAAATTAATTTTCCTTTTTTTAAAACATAAATTATATTGTATAATTTGTATAACTCACTGTTTTGCATTCCCAGCATTTAATATATCTCAGAGATCACAGCATATCAATAAAAAGTTCCATGGTTTCTTTTTTTCTTTTTGGAACTTTCTAGAAATTCTTGTTTGCTCAAGCCTTGGTTTATTTAATTGGTCCTTTATTAATGAAACATTTAGATTATTTGTGATCTTTTGCTATTATCAAAAATGGAGCAATGAATGACCTCCCCTCACTCTATGCTGGGTCTAAAGTTACCCCAGCCCCCAGGCCTCTGCCTGCACCTCCACCCTATGCCCTGCCGTGCCTGCCTTTCTTCTCCCTCAACTTCAAGTCTGGCTACCCCCTGGTCAGTTGCTCTCTCCCGCCTCTGTGTCTCTGTTCACGCCATTCCTTCTCCTTGGAATACTCCTTTCCCCTGGCTGACTCCTAACTCACCTTCTGGTCTCAGCTTGAGAAATCCTTTCTGGAGGTAGCTCTGTTCGCCTCACAGCATTTTGTAGACTGGTAATCAATCACTTAATACTACACAGAGTGGCCCTGAAGTCCTTATTGCTGAAGGGAATTTTAATGAATTTACTTCTAGATATAAACAATCAGCAAGATAGAAAAGAGAAGGAATTTAATCATAATTTACCATATTTAATTACAGAAGTGTTGTTTTGGACATATCCAGCATCATTTTAGATATATTTGGATATAACCATTCCATACAGCAAAGAGTTTATTACCTAGAAAATTAAAGAAAGAAATTAGAACAAATGAGTCATTAAAAATTTCATTGAAATCTTGAGTAAATTTGTTCCCTGTCGCATTTTGCAAATTGTTTATATATTGTATGGAAGTGAATTTATTAAAAACTCGAACTACATGGATATCCTAATTTCATTTTTTTTACTGTATTTCCTCTAACACATACACACTTTCCTTTACATTTAACATTTCTGAAACGAGATACATTGTACTATCAATGCTCTCTTACAATGGTGTGGGAGGGCAGCTATTTTTACTGCTGTCTTCTCTGTCTGAGCAAGAACACACTTGACCATGATTGTCCATACTGTCATCCCTTCAACTGAGTTAGGTGTGTGATAGACAGTGCATGTTTGGAGTTCAGTTTATATTTAATATATATATACCTCCAAAATAATGTCACACTGATTTAATACTGAAACAAAAAGTTTATGTAGGAAGAAAATAGAATAGCAGGGTGTCAATTTGATGTTAGCAAGCAAAACAAATTTTTATCATTCCAAAGATACATTAGCTCAATATTTTCTTGCAAAATAACAACAAAAAGCTTCACAGGACTGTTACAGACTGAATTATGTCTGCCACCTCCAACCCTTATCAATTCATATGTTGGAGCCCTAATCCCCAATGTGACTATATTTGGAGATAGGCCTTTGATGAAGTAATTAAGGTTAAATGAGGTCATATGGATGGGGCCCTAATCCAATACGATTGATATCCATGTAAGAAGAGACACCAGGAATGTGTACACATGCAGAGGAAAGAATATATGAGGACACAACAAGAGGGTGGCTATCTGAAAGCCAAGAAGAGAGTCCTCAGGAGACAACAAAGCTGCCTGCGTCTTGCTACTGGACTTCCAGTCTCCAAAATTATGAGAAAATAATGTTTTGCTGTTTTAAATCACATAGCCTGGGTATTTTGTTATGGTACCCTGAATGAACTAATAACAAGGACATAGAAAAGGAAGATGCTCACAAGGGGATAAAGCCATGTTACAGTCTGTTGCTAAATTCAGTGTGAAAGTATTATATATCGCAGGCCAGCTGAATGCATCAACATCTACCTTGCAGGATGGATATTGGTGACTTGTAAGAAAGTCTTGGAGACAGAAGTGGAACATACTTTTAAGAAATGCCACTTCATTTGCCCTCCATTCATGGCACCATTTCCAAGTCTGAGTTGAAAAGTGAGTCAGAAGAGTTAGACTCTGAATATGAAGTTTTAAGACTAATTAATTTATTTTGATTTTATTTCCCTTTTTGCCTGCATAAGAGCAAACAAAAAATGAAATGATTCTAAAAGAGTCTTTCAGTAAATGTAAAAGTCCTAAGTGGAAAGAAGTATTATGTTTAATTGGCAGTCTCTCTCTCTCTCCCTCTTCTTAGTAGACATAGAATAATGGTGTGTCACAAAGTTCATCGTTTCATGGATTTCATGAAATATGGTATGTTAGTCAGCTTGGGCTGCCATAACAAAATTCCACAGACTGGGTTACTTAAAAATGTCAATTTTCTCACACTTTTGGAAGCTATATGTCCATGGTAAAGGTGCCAGCAGATTTCTGCTGAGGGCTCTCATCCTGCTTGCAGATGGCCACCTTCAACACTTTCTCTTTGCACAGCCAGAGAGAGAGCTCTGGTCTTTCTTCCTTCCCCATCCATACGGCCTGATTTAACCTTAATCACCTCCCCAAAGGCCCTTTCTCCAAAAACAGTCACATTGAAGATTAGGGCTTCAACAAATGAATTTTGTGGGGACACAGTCCAGTCCATAACCTATAGTGATCTGTATTTAGCGCAAGTGTCTTCTACCAATTAAAAGATCCCCAAGGACCATCACTTCTTGGATTGTCTGCTTCAGGATGACCATTTCTTCCCTGGTCACCAGGTACCCCAGCACCTAGCATGTGGTCTGACACATAGTAGGTGCTCTGTGAACATCTGTTGGCTCAACGTCCTTTTGTGATCGTCTCTGAGAAATGAGCACAGTTCTTGCTTTGGGAAAAATTGCAAGATGTCTTCCCATGTACGCTTCAGATGTATCAAGGCCAAATCCTGTTTTGGTTGTAATTACTAGTCATGAACGAGAGTGTGATGGTGGAACATAGAAGCTTGGTAATCCTGAGAAATCTAGCCAAATCTTCTGGCTAGACACCTAGGTTCTGTATTGCCTTTCGGTTACATAGGGAAGCAGCCACCTGAAGTGGGGAACTGGGAAGGGCAGTGTTGATGCTATAGAGAGGTGACACTTGGAACATGGTGTTCCTGGGAGGTTGTTCTGGGGGGGGGGGGGGAGGCTTCAGAGGTGAAGGAGAAATTGAATGGCAAATATTTTATTTTACTTTGCCTAAATTCTTGCTTCTTCATACACGAGCAATGGTATTAGTATATATGTGGTCATAATAGTGAGAGGAGTGGGGGAGGTTGGCAGTTGTTTTCAGGAAAATAGAAGCAGAAGAGAAGGCACAAGGGTATGAGGCTTAATATTCCCCTGGGGCCAGAAGTGGAAACTGAGGCACAGGCTACCCTGCTATAGAAAAGTAGCACAAAAGGCCTAAGGATCAGAATTGTCATTGCCCATTCAGAAGAAGCAACCCTGGACCTGGGCCTCCAGGATTTAAAGGCTGGATCAGAACTGAGTCTCAAAGAGAGGCGCTATTCTCACTTCACCGACCTAGGATTATGGTCTGGGGTCCCCAGGCGTGGCACCCCATGGGCTGTGGGGAACTTTGCCTATGACCTGAATGCACAAGCTCTCTGCTGTGGGACACCAACCCCATACAGCACACTGTGAGGGGTGCCACTGGGACTGGGAAGCACGGACACTTAGATGAATTCCTGAGCACTTTGGGAACATCTAAAGACTTGGGAAAGATGAGGGGTCCTGGAGTTAGGCACCCTGGGCTTGGAGTCGTTGCTCTTTGTACGTGGAACGTCAGTGAGCGTTTGTCCCGTGGGCTGAGACATCCCAGGACACACACGCCAGAGTGCAGACACGCGTCAGAGTGCTCCTTCCTCCTTCCCAGCTCAGCGTGCTCCCTACCATCATTCCTCTCCCCCCTTTCATGTGATCGGGGAAAACAGGGGAAAGAGAGCAGAGCTGTGGCAGCCCAGGAACCCTGGATGTTTTCTTTTGCAGGTGTTTTACCCAGATTTTCCCATTTTGTCCCCCAACTGTCCTAGGTGAAGACCTGCCATGGGGAGGGCTGATCTACTCATGACACCATGGGGTAGGCAGGGAGGAGACTGGCTGTGCCTGGCAGGAGCGCTACCCCCTGACAGAGAGTGTGGGGGGTGGGGGACATGTACAGGGCCGTATGGGGGGAGGCTGCAGGCTCACCCTGGTCAGAGGGTGTCAGGAATTGGGCTACACTGAGCCCGGTGAGTGGTGGGGTGCCAGGCAGGCTCCAGGACGGAGGGAGGCCCAGGAACCCCTGCTTAGTATCCATTTTTGGATTTAGGAATTGGGACCGAGGCAGAACACTTTATAATTGGGAGAAGAAACTGAGGCACTGTGTGCATACCCTACCTCTCCCAGTTAGGACTGGGTTTGGGGGTAGGGGGAGCCCACCACTCAGCCCATCTGAGGGGGGGGGCAGAGGGAGGAGAAAGAAGAGAAGAACTAATGCTTGTGGCTTTGGAAAGTTCTTCCTTTATTTCCACTTATTTGCTTGTTTGTTCATTTCCTGCTGGAGTGACTACAGCACGGGAGGGAAACTCAGGAACAAGACAGGCTGACACTGAGGCTGCGGAGGGCTCCTCACAGATGGAAAGACAAGCCTGGCCTCTGTTTATCAGCCTTCCAGAATCTTCTTAGAAGCAGGGGTGGGGGCAGCTGACAGCATCTTTGCTAATGTTTTGCTCCCAGTGTCTGAGAACATTGTGTGGCCTTGCCCTTGGGCAGGGTGTGGGCAATGGCGTTCTAGGGTACTCAGGGTGACCAGGGAGAACCTAGTCTGCACAGCAGCCCTGCTGGGTCTCGTCAATTCCTCCATGACTGTAGATTCAGAGAGCACACTTCAATTATGCACCCAGCAGGTGAGGGGGTGCTTGGGCAGGGCCATCACATTGACATGGAGGAGGTGATTCATCCTCTTTACAGTCACAGAGCGAGGGAGGATTGAGCATAGGGATGGTGGCCTTGGCCTGAGAGGGGGACCGTGGAGAGGAGAGGAGGGAGAGTTTGGGGAGAGAATGAGAGAGAGAAGGGAGAAGGCAGAGGGGAGCAAAGAGCCCAGAGAATGGTCACAAGGCTTTTTTGGGAATGGGCTTGTAGAGCCATCCATCTCTGCTTTCTCTCTCACTCATCCCTGTCATCCAGGCATTTCTACAAAGCACTGTTTCTGCATCAAACAATACCAAAGAGGCTAGAGGCAATAGCTTCCTGGGAGGGAGTGTGTGCGTGCTGTGGGTGCCAGATGGAGCAGAATTCTTCCCACTTCCACCTCCTGCACTCGTGTGTCCAGCTAGCTGCGGTCCCGTTCACCTTATTCAAATAACAAAGGTGAGGGCTGGCTTGGGTGCCCCTCAGGGAGATGCCAGTGATTCAATGCCAGTGTGGAGTTGCATTTCAGGAAGAGAATGATTCTTGAGGAGCTGCTAGGCCTTTCCCTGCTCAAGGAAGGCTACCTCTTGGGGGCGCTGTGGGGAGAATATTGTGGCATCACTGTCACATCTGACCTTCTAAGGCTTATAGCAAGTCTGGAAGGAAAGCAGCCAGGGCAAGGTTTGGGCAGGTGACTTGCTGCCACTCCCCGGGCATCAGGGCATTTGGGCATTTTGCACAACCACCATGAGGGGGAGGTGAGGGTATGGGACAATCTGTCACCCTGGAGTGTGATTCCTTGGTGTGGCCTCTGTAGCTCACACATTCCTGGGAATCCCCCCGTCCCCAGAGGCCTCAGACCTGGTGGTTCTCAACTTTCCTAATGCTGTGGTCCTTTCATACAGTTCCTGTGGGTCGCCACCACAGTCTGAGAACCGCTGACCTATGTGGCTGCATGGGCTGCAGGCACCTCAGCTCTCCTCTCTCAGGTTTCTCCTTTACCTCAGCCTGGTTTCTCCTGGTCCCCAATGCCCAGGCCCCTTCTCTCCCAAAAGCTTCTCTGCTTACAGCTCTAGGAGGTTTCTGAAAAGCTCCCTGGCTTTCTGGCTGCAACGCCTTCAGTTTGCTTGGAGTTCCTGTGCAAAACTGAGCTGACCTGGCCTCAGATCCGTGACTTTGAGCTAGAGAGTTTATTGCCCTCATTTCCCATCCTTATTGCAGGATATGGTGGACACTCATCCTCATGCGTGCCTCTGCACATCAGAGCTCTTTATAGGGAGGGCATGCCAACTCCTGAAACGCCTGAAAGGGCTTCTCCTGGAGCCCCTCCTCCATCCTCGCTGCCTGCAGATACATACATGGTACCTTTCCTTTACCCATGTCAAGGTTAACATTGCGGCCCTTGGAAAATGCCAGTGCTGTTGAACATAAACATGGAACTTACCGATGCAGCGCTGGGGTGTGGTTTCACATCACATTTCAAACCTGGTTGAGGATTTGAGGCCAGCCAGCAGAGGCAAAGGGAAGGTGCAGGCCAGTGGGGTCAGCAAGAGCTGGCCCTCGGGGCTGAGGAACTGTCTAGGCGAGTCTTCTTCCTTAGTCCTGCAGGAGACCCCTCGGCAGTGTGGACTCAGGTGGCTTCCTTCTTTATAATCGCTGGAACACACTCACAACTAGCTCCTGGTTACCTTGAATCCAGCACTGCTACCTACCTGCCTGGCCATGCTTCACACCTGTGGCTGTGTCATCTTCCAGCAGGTACACAGGCTCTCAGGGCAGGGGCATGGGAGCCTATCTTAGCAGTCTCTCCGTCCAAGTACACAGTGCTGGAGGTTGCTACTCCGTGCCCTGTGCCGGGCTGGCACTGAGAACGCCCAGATCAGCAAGGCATGAGCTTCCACCGAGGGGGAAGCAAGGAAACCTGATTTCAGGGCAACCCAGTGACCCTCACGATGAGGCACAGACGCACATCTGCATGACTTAGCCTGGGTGTGAGGTGCGGGCCAGGCAGGGTCTCGGGGTGGTTGTTTGAGCAGCTGAGACCTCAGTGAGGTCTGTAAGGGAAGGAGGTGCGGAAGGGCGGGCTCTTTACAGACAACAGCACAAGAGGAGGCCGGGACACCCGTCTGGCCCCCGAGAGTGCTCTCTGCTTCTGCTGTGTTGAGTTAAAGGTGGGGAGGGGCAGAGGATGGCGGGGATGGGGTGACTTTCTGCACACGTGTACGTACATATGCATCAGGGTAGTGCTGCTGCCTGTGTCTGCATGTTAGGGCTGGATGCGTGTTTTCATGTTAGAGCTGTGTGTCTATGTGCATGTGACTGCGCGTTGGGGCCATGTGTGTGAGTGTGGAGGCAGTGTTGCTGTGTGTATCTGTGTGTCAGGGCTGTGTGTGTGCATGTGCCTGCATCTTGGGGCCATGTGTGTGCGTGTGTGTGTGTGGGGGGATGGAGGCAGTGTTAACCGTGTATATCTGTGCATTAGGGCTATGTGTGTGTCCATGTAACTGCATGTTGGGGCCATGTCTGTGCATGTGACTGCATGTTGGGGCCATGTGTGTGCGTGTGTGTGGGGAGTAGAGGCGGTGTTAACTGTGTGTATCTGTGCGTTAGGGCCATGTGTGTGCATGTGACTGCGTGTTGGGGCCACGAGTGCGTGTGTGTGATGGAGTTGCCGTGTGGGCCATGGTGGAGGGCCACACCTTCACTCCGTGGGTGACAGCAGAGGTGAATCCCAGGGATGCTGTGAGATTTACCCACATTTAGGAGAGAGCCAGTCTAGAGGAAGATGGATGGCCAGGGGTTCAGTGGCTGGATGGATCGTTGTCCATGGCAGTCGAGCTTCACAGAGGGCGGGAGCAGTGGGTCTGCTGTGTCCCACTGGTTTTTGCAATCACCTTGAGCAAATTGTGTTTATCCGCCTCTGTCTTGGGCAATTTTAGACCTCTGCTCTCCGCAACCCACTCAGAGCACCAGCTTCTTTGATTGAGTTTCTCTCTCCTCATCTCCCTGTCACACCCCACACAGCGACTGCTCTCTGCCCAGCAGTCGTTTGAGTTGAAGGAAGCATGTCTGGAGGGTGCCAGGGACAGGGGCAAACGTAGGCTTTCTCTCCTTGTGTCATTCTCAGGATTGAAGCTGAGGGTCTGTCTGCCCCTCCTCTATCTTGAAATGAGCCTAGAGACTCAGCTCCAGGTCCTGAAAACACAGAGGCCCGGCACGCTGCCCTGTGGCTCGCAATGCTGTGAAATGGAAGTAGACCCCTAGGTAGTTTTCTCTGGTCTTCATCGAAAAGAGGATAATAATGGGGCTGCACCATTTTTCATAAGTCTAAATTTATTCTGTTTAAAGTTTCTGCTTTTATCCAGAGATTATCTTCTTCCCATCTTGTGGCGTTAACAAGTCATTGAAAAAGAAAAGAAACGATCATGATAATAGGATTTATTTTTAATGTGCTTGTTTGGCAAAATATAAACTTGGCAATTTTGTGTTGATCAACCCTCCCCCAAATTATTTCGAAATTTTCTTGGCATTTGAAAGCTCAGAGCCTGGGCGCTGTTGATAAATGCTGCATTCCTGCTCTAGGAGGTAGGTGATGGGTAAGGGCTGACTCTGGAACCAGACGCCGCCTAGGGCCACACTCAGCTCCACAGTTAGCAGCTGGGTGCCTTCTGGATTCAGGCTCCTGATCAATAAAATCAGAGTAATATAATACTCACTTTATAGGGTTGTGGGGATTGAACGAATTAATGTGTCTTCTCTATTACTGCTACTTCTAAAGATTTCCATTAAAGATACCATTTTATTGTCTACCTCGAGCTCAGTCTCCAAAAATAATACCCCCCAAATTTGGAATGTTTATCCCCCCTGGGTAATCCAATTTCTCTCATATTTCTTTGACCTTTGGGTTTTGATGAAAAAGAAGGGGCAGAAAGCAAAAAAGGATTGAAAGTAGAAAAAGGCAAGAGAATGTTCAAGATTCGTGGTCACTAACATTTTTGGCACTATGGACTGCTTTCATGGAAGATAATCTTTTCATGGACCGGGGTGGGGAGATGGATTCAGGATGATTCGAGTGCATTACATTTATTGTGTAGTTTATTTCTATTTTATGACATTGTAATATATAATGAGATAATTATACAACTCACCATAGTGAGTGATGGGGAACAGCTATAGATACAGATGAAGCTTTGCTGGCTCACCTACCACTCACCTCCCTCTGTGCAGCCGGATTCCTAACAGGTGCTGGTCTGTGGGCCTGGGGCTTGGGGGCCACACCTCTAGAGCTATTTGCATGTACCACAATTCTGGGGCCCACATAAAAGACTAAGAATGGAGAACTAAAAGGACTCTCAGGCAGCTGCCTTTGCTTCCTGTTTAGCACCATTTCTTTTGTACAATTAGATCTGGCTCTTGGCTATGTTGGGAAGTTGAAGCCGTCTGTGTTCACCCCAGTAGAAATTTCTCTCCCTCAGTGGCCTCTAATCTGTCACTCCCAGAGGACAGGCAGTTGCTTTTACATCTGTTCACTCTGGGTTCCTAATGACTTCCTGGGGCACACGTCCCCAGGCCCTTAGCACAGGGAAAGAACAGTGATTTCTGACTCCAGTGGGCGATTGCTTTTAAGTTACAGGACTGTCCTCGTAGCCCCTAAAGTTGAAGCATCTGTCTGTGCCCCTCAATGTAAGAGCAGCCCAGTTTTAAGGATGTAGTTTCTAGTCCTGGCTTGGACTACACTTCATCTTCCCAGGAGCAATGAGGAGGGTGAGTGAGGAACAGGTAAGAACCTGGGGTGGGGGCAGGTTGAGTGGTGTTTAATTGTCAGTGACAAGTCTCACCCAGGGACACAGCTCCCCTAGGCTCTCAATACAAAAAGACTGGACATGAGAGCATTTGGCCAGGAGTCCCATGTGGAGCATATACTCACTAGGCCACATGTTCCTTCCTCCCTCTGGAACTGGCTTACCTAAATGGTCGACCTGAAGTGCCATATCCACCCACTTCCCATCCAAATGATGCCCTTTCTTCAAGATTATTCCATTCACTTCATTCGTCAAACACTTGCTAAGTATTTCACAGGAGGCAGATGCCATGCTCAGTTCGGGGGAGTACGGTAAGACTGAGGCATCTTAAGCTGGATGCCTTAATTTGAGGTATGTGTCTCATGGGTACACAAAACAGTGAGATAGAATTCACCCGTCTTTCAAAGCATCAATTTTACTTGAAGGTTGAGGAAAGTAAAATAAAGCAATTTTAATGCCAAGTAATTTAAAATAATATTCTTATATTAAAACAAACAGATCTATTATGGAATAGGGGCAAAATTTGCATATATTTGAAAAAATAAAACTTTGAGATTGCAAAGCAATTTTATGCAAGTAGTTGACTCTTTTGGATTCCATCCCAGAAATTTGGAAATACACACGTTAGTTATCTTCGGCTACTATGGGAGCATTGGTTAAAAAGTTTGAAAGTTCTTTCTTTGCGTCATGGGGAAAAATGGAAAGGCTTTAGTTAGGGTAGAGTCATAATAAAGATTGCAGTGTAGAAATGTCACTCGTGGTAAACTCCCAGATCAAACACTTGTATTTATTTCTATTCCCTCCCAAAACTCCACCAAAATGACCATAAAGAGCTAAAAAAAAAAAAAAAGCAAACAATGTCCACAAAATTATGGGAGCTGAAAAAGCAATAGGACATGACAAATGACTTAGCAGTGCAGAGAAAGCTCAAACAAGAAACAGCAAATTGGGTTGCAGAAAGAATCAGAAGTCAGAGGCAATGTCTTCCTCTGAAGTCTCCTGTTATAGACTGTGTGCCATGGGCTGAACTATGTCTTCCCCAGATCACATGGTGATGTCCTATCCCCAGAGTGACTGTATGCAGAAATGGGGATGTTAGGAGATAAGTAAGGTTAAATAAGGTCATACAGTTTTCCTTTAGCAAGAGACACCAGAGAACTACACAGGCCTACACAGAAGGACCATGTAAGGAGGTGGCCATCTGCAAGCCGGGAACAGAGCCCTTACTAGAAACCATATTGGCCAGAACCTTGATCTTAGACTTCTCAGCCTTCAGAACTGTGAGACAATACATTTCTGTTGTTTAAACCACCCAGTATATGGTATTTTGTTATGGAAGCCCAAGCTAAGACACAGTGGTTGGTACCAGGAGAGGTGCTTTGACTCATGGTTCTAAATTCTTAGTATGCATCAATTTTGCTGGGACTTGCTGAAACTATACAGGTCAGACCTCACTGCCAGGGACTCAGATTTAATTGGTTCCAGAGGAGATCCAGGCATCAGTTTTTGAAAATGTCCCCTAGGTGATCCTAATGTGCACTCAGCATTAGAATCACAGCCTGAGACCTCCTGGATGCCCCTTGCAAGTCTGCACGCCCAGGTTTCGGCCTCGACTTCAATACAGGAACGAGGCTTTACTCTCTAGAGAAGTTGTACCAGAGCATCTCTAGACACAGAGTCACCAAGTAAAATGGGTGATGGGGTTGAGTTAAAATGAATTCACTGAGACCTCTCATGCCCCTTCTCCCATTCAACTTCCTAGACTGCTGAGAGCCAGGTTTCTCTGCTTGAGGCAGGAGTTCCAAGTATTCTCAGGGTAAAGCAACCCACCAGAGAGGAAGATTGAAGGGACAGATGCTGTGTCTTCACCTGCTGGGAGAGAGGAAGGCAAAGGGCCTAGCTGGTTCCCTTGAGCCCTTTTATAAGGGCACCAGTCCCATTGAGGAAGGTGGAATCCTCACCACATGATCACCTGCAGCAGGGCCCTCCTCTTAATACTACCACAGTGAACCTTAATTCCAATATGCAAAAATAGGCAGGGCAATAATTCAAACCACAGCATTGAGGGCTACATAAAATCTAAGCAATTAAGTCAACTAGGAAAACACACCAAACTACAGGAAAAAAAGTATAATTATACTTTACAACATGTAAAAGCTGTGAATAATGTTACAGAGTTAAAAAAACAATTAAAGGGCGGCACCTATGGCTCATCGAGTAGGGCGCCGGCCCCATATACCAAAGGTGGCGGGTTCAAACCCGGCCTCAGCTGAACTGCAAAACAGAAAAATAGCCGGGCGTTGTGGTGGGCGCCTGTAGTCCCAGCTACTCGCTACTCGGGAGGCTGAGGCAAGAGAATCACCTAAGCCCAGGAGTTAGAGATTGCTGTGAGCTGTGTGATGCCACAGCACTCTACCAGGGGTGAT
>CAUYON010015481.1:0-29259 GCA_963573935.1 Arctocebus calabarensis
ACACTTCTACACTGCTGGTAGGAATGCACACTAATACGTTCCTTTTGGAAGGATGTTTGGAGAGTACTTAGAGATCTAAAAATTGACCTGCCATTTGATCCTATAATTCCTTTACTAGGTATATACCCAGAAGACCAAAAAATCACACTACAACAAAGACATCTGTACCAGAATGTTTATTACAGCCAAATTCATAATTGCTAAGTCATGGAAGAAGTCCAAGTGCCCATCTACTCATGAATGGATTAATAAACTGTGGTACATTTACACATGGAATATTATGCAGCCTTAAAGAAAGATGTAGACTTTACCTCTTTCGTGTTTACATGGATGGAGTTGGAACATATGCTTCTTAGCAAAGTATCTCAAGAATGGAAGAAAAAGTATCCAATGTACTCAGCCCTACTATGAAGCTAATTTAAAGGTCTCACATGAAGGCTATAACCCAACTATAGCACAAGAATATGGGAAAGGAGGGGTGGGGGGAGGTTGGGGTGGAGGGAGGGTACTTGGTGGGGCCACACCTATGGTGTATCTTAGAAGGGTACAGGCGAAGCTTACAAAATGCAGAATACAAATGTCTTCATACAATAACTAAGAAAATGCCATGAAGGGTATGTTAAACAGTTTATGAAAACATTTCAGATTGTATATGAAACCAGCACATTGTACCCCTTGATCGCACTAATGTACACAGCTATGATTTAATAAAAAAAAAAAGAAAGAAAGAAAGTGAGTGAGTGAAAACGCAGAAATTAAATTAATACAAAATGGATATCTCAAATGTGAGCAGGAGGCCTGGAATGGTGGTTCACAACTCTAATCCGAGCACTTTGTAGGACGAAGTGGGTGGATTGCCTGAGTTCAAGAGCTCCAGAGCAGCCTGAGCAAGAGTGAGACTACATCTGTAAAATTAGCCAGGTATTGTGGTGGGAGACTGTAGTCCCAAGCACTTGGGAGGCGGAGGCAAAAGGATTGCTTGAAACCAAAAGTTTGAGGTCGCTGTGAGCTTTGATGTCACAGCACTGTATCCAGGATAAAGTAAAAAGCACTCTATCTATCCAGACAAAGTTAAACTCTGTCAAAAAAAAAAAAAAAGTGACCTTGTAAATAAAAAAGAAATAATGAAAGTTATAGATGCAGCTTTATTTATTTGATCTTCTGTACCCTATTACCCACTCCTAATTTTTGGAGATATTAGAACTTTATAGTATTCTTCTTAGAAATTAGATTGTATTCAACCCAATGGCACATGGGATGCTAACTAATTAACAGGTTATAGTCAAAATAAACAAAACAAAACAAAAGCCATTATTTATGTATGCCATCCTAAACTATTCATGTATTTTCTTTTCCTGAATACAAATCAAAGTCTGAAAAAAATACTTGAAATATAAATATCACTCATATACACATTTATGTTAAATGGTTATATTTTCTTAGAATAGTTTTCTTCAGATTTTTAGCTAACTTTTTATTAAAATATGGCTAAAATCAATCACAACAATGGCCAATTCATGTAATTTTGTTATATAAGAAAAGGATATTTTTATAAATTGTCCAGAATTCCTTGGAATTAACACTAAATTCTTGATGTCACTTAACATAATTTGGAAAATGAGAAAAGATTATATGGAATTACATAATTAAATGGTGAAGAAAAATCTATTTATAGTATTTCTCATATGCATTGAAATACTTGCTAACTTTTCTTTGATGGCCTAGCTAATAGCTTTCTTTTTGGTGTGCTTCATGCTAATATCAATCTGAGTTATGAAAAATGTGCTTAGTGATATTTGAATATTTTTATTTTTAATATCTCATAAGGTTCTCCCAAAATTCCACTGGACAAATGCAAAATAAATTAAGTTAATCTTAGCTACCATTAAATGTCAATAATATATTATACCTAACACTTTTTAAATAATTATTTAAAGTTTGTATTTATGTTACTGAGATTATTCTAATTATAACATTAATACCATTATTATTAACAATAGTGATAAGAAAGTTAATACTATTAAAAATGTTAATTATCATAACATCATAATACTAAAAAGAAAATACCACAGAGATAGTATGTCTTTCCTGAAATGACACTAAAGTTTAGGCTGTAGCAAGTGGAATTTGACATTAAAATAATAAATAAAAGTTTATCTTTCAGTCATACCTTATGTTTTATATTAATGGAAGACTAAGTCAATAAATCTTAGAGTAAGAGATGGGCTTCACTTTGATTTTGTGGGGACTTAAATCATAATAGTGTAGTTTATTGAGAATGAAATGAAAATGGATAAGCAATATTTCTAAGTGAAGTAAAAATGAAGACTAATATATGCTATATTTTGAAAGAATAAAAGTTTAAGAAATTGCTACAAAAAGTCTTTGGTGAAGGTTATTCCTGAATGAAACAACACAATTAAAGATTAGCTGTTTCAGTAAATGGTAAAATCAATACCACATTCATTTGCTAGGCACCAAAAGCTTTAACTCTATTTTGGAATAAAATTAAATGAATGCTTTGGCATTCATTGGGAAAAATAATTTCAAAAATACTTTTCTATTAAGAATTTTGTTGCTTTGGTACACTCAATTATAGGGTCTAAATTCACAATTCTAAGGAGCCAAGCAATACCCTTTTCCAGAGATTGGAAATATTATAAATCCACAAAATAAACTCACTTTATACCTTTTAGTAAACAGAATTTGTATGAGTTACTAAGAGATGCATACAAAATTACTTTGCTGAGTTAGATATGTAAATAAACATGATGAAGCTCAATAAGACAAAAACATCCAAGTTATAGATACAGCTTTAATTTAAAATACATTTGTCTTTTAAAGACAGCCCACCTTCACAGATACATAAGAAGAATTTACTTTTGTGGCCAAGTATATGGATACAGATGCATACAAACACACAAAGACACACATACATGTAAATACACACTATTAATATGTACTTCTTGCACATTACCATGTAATTAATTTTGATTATTTAATGATTAATGTATATTTTTCAGATGAAAAATGCCATAACATAATGAATTTAATGACAATTTAGTTTTATTACCATGGATATTTCTTCAAAATAAGAAATATGAATCCATTTACTACTTGCTCACATGATTTTAACTTAGGTTGTATCCCAACATATCACATGGTCAATGGGAAAAAGGAAAATGAAATGAAGATATGTCCAATTACATGTGTAATCATGTATGTAATAAAATCTAAAGTACAAGAAGAAATCTGTGCTATGTAATCTGGAAAAATTTGTCTGGTTGAGCTAGAAGCAATTTAGAAGTAATGGTATCTTTTGTAGAGTTTCTATGTAACTACCTCACTAAAGTGTAATATATGGTAAAGTTCAAATTTCTGGTTCTTACAACAGATAGCAAAATAATTGGAAGTTAAATAAACTTTATTGTATCTCATTTTTCTTCAAATTTTCATCATCTCTAATATCAATAAGAATTGCATTCATAGCTTCATGGAGATTTCCACATTAAAAGTATTGATCAGATACAACACTCTTTACATAAGCTATTTTGACCCTTAAGACCAATTTATGAAATAAGTATCATTTTTACATGTAAATTCAGTAAACCATACTGAACTCAATCAATACAATGCAATTCTTGCACAACTTTACAAAGAGAAAATGAATTAATGTACTTTTGTTTGGAAATGTTTTCTTTTATAGAAAAAAGGTTTCTTTTATACTTTTGTTTGACAATGGTTTCTTTTATTCATTTCCTATTACTTACATTAGTTTTAATTATATTAAATTTTATTTTAAATTACATTTTTCCACAGTCCACTTTAATACTTCTTACATCCTTGAGTGTTAACTATATGCATCTATTTAGACATGTCAAAAGCTAATACTGTCATAATCTTTCTCTGACAGATATTCTCCAAAATTTGTTTACTCTTATCTTCTCAACACTGGCTAAAAGTAACCAGAGTGATTCTCCTGCCCCTCACACACATGAAGTCAGGTAAAATAATATTATCAATATTATTGATATTATCAAAGTCTATACAAAAGGCTGGGAGGGGAATTTGGGACAGAAGGAAGGATGTGGTAATAATAGAGAAGGCCACGGCTAGTGTGAAAAAATAAGATTGTTTTCAAAATACATATAGAAACAAACCTGGCAAAGCAAAAGCAGCAAAAAGAACTTGGAATCCAACTGTTACTGGAATTTCTTTTTTTAGTAGGTCCTTGGTATCAGGGATTCAAGGAATGAGTCCACAGACTACATATCAGTGGTAATATAGAATTTATTTCACAGAAAAGATACCAGAGCTACTGGCAGAGGGAAAACTCAAGACAAAAAAATCTCCTCTCTAGGTTCATTGCTGAGGTATACATGTATATAGTCTAACAAATGCATGGATACAATCCCTTCCATTCCCAGGCCTAGGAAACCTACATGAAATTGACCAGGCTGGGGAAATGGGGGGTTTTCTGTTCATCCACAAGTGCATAGGGAGGGGAGAGAAGCTGGGGTGGAGACACCACAGCCCTCCCTGAACTGGCAACCTGAGGTTTCCCTTCAGCAGTTGTTTGACCCCTTCAGTCACTGGAGCTTCCTGCAGCCCTTCCACATCCAACCCACTGGCTCCTCTGCTGACTGTCCCCACACCAACACCCCCAGGGCAGAGAAGGCAGGTCCTCCTCTCAGCTCAGTTGTGCTGGCTGGGGTGCCACTAAACCTGTATCAATTCTTCTCCACGTAGAAACTCTAACTGCTGTTTAGGAAAAAAGGAAAAAGACTAGCTCTAAGTGCTTCTTGCTGAATTGGGGGATGAGAGAAAGGGGCAATCAGGGTCTCTCCAGAGGGAAGGAAATCCAGGGGTCTGCAATACAATCAAGTCTTGGACTGGGACCATCTTTACTGCATGTGGCATGATGACAGCAATCTGGAAGACACAAATCTGATTAGTACATTAAAAGGCAACATAGAACAGTGAGAGGAGGGGGTTAATTAAAGCGTCATTGGTGTCAGGTTGTAAATAACAAAGCTGGTGATATTAAAAGAAAACTGTATTAACATTTTCCTTGCTGTCTTCTAAATAATAACTTCAAATTTTCTTTAGGCTCACAAGTGTATGTGGACTGTAGTTGATTCTCTTCATGGTCCATTTCTGTAGGAGTGGTGTGTTTCAGGAATTTACTCATGAGTAGCGCATACAGGAACCTATTCCCATAACTTTAACAGCTGTAGAAGACAAGATAATAGAAAAGGGACCTTCCTAACTTGGGGTCAGAGAAAGTGAGTCAGAGGAAGAGTTTTGATGATAACTAGATCTTCGGGATAGAAAAGCTCTTTCAGTGTAGAATGTGAAAATGTAGTGGAGAAGTTTTTAAGGATTTGCTAAAATTTAGCTAAAGAATAATGTTTTACTAATTGTGTAGTTTCTTGATTTAATAGTAAAACGTTAGTTAAAAACGGGCCTTCTATACAATAATTCAAGTGGGCTACAACAGAGTTTCTGAGGTAAACTTCTTATTCTAAGGAGGACAGTGAAAAGTAATTTAGTCTAAGGAAGATGAGTCTCTTCAATTAAATTGCTTAGCTGTCCTTTGACTTTATCATTCATGTTTTTCGACCTTTCCAGAGGATTGGGGCCTTCTAGAACAACAATGATTTTTATGCCCAGGACTTAGATATTCTCTGTGCAACAGCTGCTTTGAAGGCAGGCTGAATATCACTTTGCAAACTCCAAGGGAGTTCCAGCCTGGGAATAATCTCATGTACTAAAGCTTCTAAGTTCCTGGGCCTTTTCTGTTTTGCAATGGAATGCTTCAATCCAATTAGTAAATGTATCTGCAAATACCAGCAAATATTATATGCCCACATCACCTTAGGGAGATGAATGAAATCTATTTGTCAGTTTTTACCTGGATATTTTCCTTGTTTTTGTTGTGTACCTGGAGAAACTAGACAGTGATTTTTTTTAACTTAGTTTGGTCCTATGGAAGATATTTTCCTCTTCCCACCTGTCTCTTGGTAGCCCATACTTCAGGGTTAATTTCTGTCTCTAATGAGGGGAGGCATAGTATAGGTTCTTGTCCCATATTCATAGAAATGATTGTCCCTGCTTTAGTTAGTATGTCCATCCCCAAAAGGGGAGCAGGCCTTTCAGGCATGATTAGAAAGGCATGAGAGAGCAGTCAGTTCCCTTAATTGCAGCTTAAAAGTTGAGAGAAGAATTTGATAATTGGCTTTCCAGACACCCCTGTATAGTTACAGAGTTGAGGGATAGAAGACCAGGGTTAGAGAGGAGTACAGAAAAGGTTGTTGTAGTGTTCAGAGGAAGTTCTGATCCCTGGCCCCCCACTATGAGGCAGACATAGGACTCTTGAGGAGAACCATGAGAAACTACCCCGGGCATGCTCAGTTCAGTTCAGGGGCTGATGGAGTTACTGACCCAAGAGGCCTTAGCCTTTGGGGACAGGCCGTCTTCCAGTGGTCGCTCTTGCCTTCTGGACATGGTCCATGTGGCATGTCCAGCAGGCATTGCTGCTGGGGGCAATCTCTCTTGAAGTGGCCTTAGCTGTCCTTTTTCTTTGTTCTTCTAGCTTCCCTCTGCCCCTGAATGCTGCCTATTTGTCAAAATGCCACTGCTAGAGGATGTCATTCTTTCTTTATACCTTCTTTTTCTCTCTCCTCTTCCTCTTGATCTTGATTATAAAAGACAGCTGTAGCCATTTTAAGAAAGTTCTCCATGTTATGATCAGGGCCTAGTGCCAATTTCTGTAGTTTTCTTCGAATGTCTGGGGCTGCCTGAATGATAAATTTATCTTTTAAAGTAATTTGGTCCTCTAAGAAGTCAGGTGTCAACTGAGTGTGTTTTTTCATTGCCTTCCTGAGCTGCTCAAGAAAGGCTAAGGAACTCTTGTTTTGCTTTTTGAGAACTTAGAATAATTCATAGGATTCATGGATTGATGTAAACCTTCCAGGATACATGTTAGAAAATGTTTACGCCACCTGTCGCCTTGCTTATCAGGGCTCCATTCAGGATCTTCAAAGTGAACTTCTTATTTCCCCGTGAGTATCTGTCCCTTTCCTCAGAGGACATACTGGTAAAAGTATTGGACAGGGACTACAAATCACTCCATTTTCTAGCCTCATCTAAGACTTCATTTTTCTCATTCAAAGTTAAAGTTTGATGTAGTAGTGGCATTACATCTCTCCAACAGAGGTCAAAAGTTTGTTCTAACCCTTGAAGAACATCTGTGTACCTCTCTGGGTCATCAGAAAAATTTCCCAAATCAGCCTTAATTTGTTTTAAATCTGCCAGGAAAATGGAGTGTATACTCACGCATTTCTTTTCGCCACCCATAATCTCAACTAAAGGATACAAAGAGGGATACAGTTGCTTTCTGGAGGTCCCAAAAGGAACAGAAGAAACTTGAAATAAATTCCTTTTTGGGGTTTTCTAAAGGCATGGAGGAAGGTACAGGAGAAGTAAATGGCAGGTTAGAACTGGGTGGTAACAGAATCTCTCTCAGGAATCTCTGTCATTTGGGAAGTTATTACAGCCATGAAAACTTAATCTATCTGACAGGTTTTACACAGTTGGCTTATTTCTGAGAAAAAAAGAAAGCTTGTACATAGGTAATTCAGACCATTTCCCCTCTTGTTTACCATAATTTTGGAGTACCCTCTGGTGGTTATTTTTCACTATTAGAGAGTCAATACTAAGGCCAGGCCTGGGTACAGAAAAATCCATACATTCTTTTTTTTTTTCATTGTCTGGGGATCAAACGTGTCCCAATGCCTCAGAATACAGCTCAGTGGGGTGTTCTCTTGGTGAGCAAATATGTTACCCAACTGTGGGAAAGAATAAACATCCAGCATCTTAATTAATCCCACCCTCTGTGTTCCTGGGTCAAAGTGTCCTCTAATCAACTCATGAAACCTCCCAGCCAAATAGAAGGAAGCATCCTTTCAATGCTTGGAGAAGAATTCCTGTGGTGAGTGGCCTCCCCAGCCCCTGTCCTTGTCTGGATTTAGCCACAATTACCAGTATAGCTTTTTGTACCCATGGACTCCCCTGTGCTTATTACTTGCTGGCAGCACAGCCTGAGAAATCAGGTATCTGGGACTCTGGTCCCACCTGATGCAAGCTCTGCCCCATTCCACACCTGCCATTGAGTATATATCTATTTATCAAAGTGGGGATGAGCTCTACCCCAGCATGGTGCTTGCACATGTAATCTTTTATAATTTTTAGAAGCTCTTTCTAAATTCCCAGTAACAACGAAAAATAGGCTTTCTATCATGATCAGGTCTTTTTTATTTAGAGACTGAGTCTCACTTTGTCACCCCCAGCAGAGTACCATGGCATCTTAGGTCATAGTCTTCAATGCTATGTTTTCAACCTTCCTTTCTTCCCCCAAAGTTATCAAGGCAACAATAATTAAACTCAGTAACACATCAGGGTTGAGAAACACTTTGAAGTTTTTGCATTATATTTAGTTAGAACTAACCGAAGTCTTAAAGAAACCTAGAAGTATTTTACACTTTCCCATTTACACCAATAGACCAGAAAAAAGTTAAATATTCAGGGTCATTTTCCTTGTTTTTCTTCATTTGTAAAGGTTTTTCTTTCTTGTTTTTTTTTTATTTTAAAGAAAATATGGAACTGTAATCTAGGGTTTAGGATGATTCTTGCCTTGTAGAGTTGCCCCTGACTTCTTCTCCCAGGCTCCTTGTTGCCCAGAGGACCTATGTAGGGAAATCATTTTGCCCTTTGCTTGGAGCTGACTTCAACATGTTAACCATGTTAACATGGTTCAACTTTTTTCTCAAACAGTAGAAAAGCCAATTGCATTTAATTTTGCAGTGAAAGGTAATAAAAAGGATTGGAATACACACCTCCAACATCTGAAGCACACTTATGACATCTGAAAAATATCAGAATGAGCCAGCACAAACTTACTAAATACATAAAGCAATCTTTTACCAACATTCAAACAAAGCATGCAAACTACAAGAAGAGAGAGAAAAGCAGTAAGAGTCTATAGAGATAAACAGAAGAAGTCTGGGACCACGGAAGAGAAGAGCAGATAGTACAAGAGTTGGTAGAGAAGGCTCACGTTTTTCAGAAGGCCCTCTGGTGTCCTGGGGTCAGAACAATTGCTTGGGACCCCAAGACTTCTGGGTTTTACTTCTTTGCTCAGCTCTCAACCAGAAGAAAGGAGTGGATACAGAACAAGTTCAACAGCCTTCTAACATTCCCTTTGGCTCCTTTTTGGAGCCAAAGGGAATTAGAAAGTTCATTCCCCAGCAGCCTCTTGCCTGTGGCAGAGGTCAGCAGCCTCACTTGGAGGTGTCACCTCTGCAGCTGTCGGGCCCCTTTGGCCACTGGAGCCTCCTGCTCCCTCTACCCCACACCCCCCCATTACCGTCCAAACTCTGGCTCCTCCGCCAGCTGCCACCACACCAACACCTTCAACGGTGGATCCAGAAGGTCTTCCCCTTAGCTCAGTCAGTACTTTGTTGGGGGCTACCCGCCTGTATCATTACAATAGCAAATTATTTTTCAAAGTTTCAAGTCATATTGATAACCAAAGTATACTTAATTCTTAATATCATGAATTCTGAAAATCTATAAACAACTTGCTCTGACAGGAGTGTTCAAGGAACAGAAATATGTGAGACCTTTCCTCACCCATCATAATGTTCACAGCCAAAACTCCTATAGCTAAAGACAAAGGAACAAGAGAAAAGCCTAGCATGATTATCTAATCAAAGTTTTACATGGCGCATGGGGTTTTGATATGAAGACCCAAAGACCAAGGAAAAATTATTTTTATGTTTAGGTTCAATGTAAAATATATGGCCATAGATAGAGAAATATGGTTGGAGGAAGTGCATGACCCAGAGATGATAGACTGAGGGAGAAACCCCAGCGAAGCCTGTCTAGATCCTTCTTGGCCTCTCTATGAAGCACTCTTTCCCCCTGGGTGAGGGGCAAGACCCCTCTAGAACGAGGGTCTTCAGGGAAATTGAGAGAGCGCAACCTTCCAAGGGTTCATGGCTTGCTTTCAGGGAGATTAGTTCTAGTTTCTGTGACTCACTTTGAAGAAGAGGAATTGATTTCTATGACTTATTGTGAACGAGAAAAAAGCTGTGGGAGACAGGAAAGCAGGAGAAGGTCAGAAAGAGATTTTGCTTCTGAGGCTCCTCCAAAGTCTTTCAGTTTAAAGTGCTCAGCATGCCCAACACCATACTTTGGGCATTTCATGTTCTGAGTTCTTATAGTCTCAAATCTAAAAGGCATATTAATTCATGTGTTTTAAATGAATGAATGAAATTATTTCAAAATAGGCTCATTCATGTACTGTTACTAAAGTATGAACAGATGCAACATATGGTAAAAGTAATTTGATATAACAAGAGAATTAAACCTGCTTTGATTCTTTGAACATGTAGTAAACCTATTAGAAATCAATTATGAGTAAATAGAAATTTGACAATACTTCAAATATTTCAAATAATACTATATTACTTTATATTTAAAAAAGAGAAATAGAAGGAAAAAAAGAATGTAACCAGTATACTGTGTAGAAGTAGACATTAAAAAATATATACTCACATATACATGGGTCATTGTGAAATGAGATGCTTAAAAGTCAGGAAATGTAAAATCTGCACATACAGAAATAAATGAAGTCCTCTCAGCAGCACTAATAAGCCAAGCAAGTTGAAACTTGCATGAGTAAATCAGATTTTGTTACCCGGAAATAAAATAATGAACCATAATACAATCTGCCTCAAAATTTTTGTAATGACCTATGTACATATACACACACAAATAATAATAATAATAATAACAATAATTTAATGATAAAGGAAAATCTTTCCAAAAAATGTTAAGAGAAAAAAAAGACAAAATTTTGTGTAGAGTAACATGCACAATTTTGTTATTTCATGCATACATAGATCCATATATTGAACTCTAGGGTGTACTGCAAGTCATAAATAAAATGTAGTGGCATTTTAGTCCTGAGTTGTTTGGCAAATTAGCTTACCCATTTTCTTGGCTATCTTTTATATTATGTCTAATTTTTTTTAATATTAATATTTTGTAATTATATAACTCAAATAATAGTTTTTTCTATCTTTACTTAAATATTTATTAATGTACCTTTTATGTTTTGAGAACATTTCTAACCCTATACTAGTGACCAGGACGAATAAAATATTTATTATTATAGAACTCACATCCAATGGCGAAGGTTCAAAATATCACTTTTTATAAGGGCCAAATAGCAAATACTTTTGTTGCATAATTTTCTTTGTTTCTACCTCCCTGAAAAACATTTATAAATGTAAAAACTATTCCTAGTTCAGGGACCCTACAAAATAGGCTTTAGTCTAGATTTGGCCCAGTAGGACATAGCATGCCAAACTGACAGAGCTCAATGGTGTCCTAACAATTACTTTGATTGTGATTATAAGGATATACACTTATTAGTGAAAGGTCAAACAAATTAGACATTCTACAAATAGCAGAAAAGTCTCAAAAAGTGAACACAAGACTTATTTGTCCAGTAAGATTTTAAATTATACTAATGTCAATCAGATAAATGAAACATTTGATAAGTGATATGCATTTAAAATCTAACCTTATATTAAAAAGAATACAATTATTTTTTATGATTTTACTATTCACAAACATTTCTATGAGTAGAACTAATATATTAAAAAAGGATAGTACTTTTTTAGTGCTGCTTGTGGAGTTTGTTACTAAAAATCGTTCATTAGAAATTGTATGTGGGAATTAGTTGACAAGTACAAAGCAATTTTATCATCTGCATTTTAACTATCACATTCAGTATAATCTTAAAATTAGAAATAAAAATTTGGTTTTAAAAATTTCTTCTCATATAAAATTATAAAATAATTATTTTTATAAGTTACATTTCTTTATGTCGCAGTCAAAGAATCATATGCTTTCATGCTCACACACACAAATATAAGTATCTTGTGTTTGGGATTTTACCTTATAATAGGGGTTTAATTAATTTAATTTAAGTCAGACTCTATATTGGCTATCCTCCATTCTCAAATAAATGATATTCATGAAATTAAGTTAAAGAAAAAAGAAAGAAAAATGGTAGATTTCTAATTTTGGTTATTCTATATATATTTATATATTTTTAAGATATCTATTTTTCTGTAGTTTCACAGAAATGATTATATTTTATTTACCTAGTCAGCTTGCCAATCAAAATCAGTGAGAAGCAAAAAGTTATCTAATATGCATTCAGTAATAAGATTTCACAAATTATCTAATCTATAAAAAATCTAATTTATTGTGTGCTTACTTTTCTGAATCCCTCCTGTGTTATGTCTCTTTTCTCATATAACTTGTTCACTAATTTAAACTTATTGATATTCTCAATAGCATTTGTAAAACATCAGTTGTAGTATTTTATGTATTGAAGACATTATCATAAAAAATTACTGTTTTAGAATCAAACATAATTTTCTAGTGAGTGATAATTTGGATTGAGAATAAAATCATCAACAATTTTCATATGTAAGTGGTAACTTTTACATCAATTTTTATGTTTAGCTCATAAAAAACAGCTGCTTCTCTGGGTCAGAATAAATAAGATCATCCAACAACAAGTTCAAGCTTATTTCTTTTTACCTCAATATTTTCAATATTTTATTATGTTGTAGAATTTTTCCCTCAAATCATGGGGTTTTGTTAGAATTAGGTTAAAATCCTAGCTTGAAGCTGTCTACTGACCTCAAGAGGGATGGAATTACAAGAAAGTTCAGAGACAAAGAGCCATTATGTGAAAAAGGATATCAGCTAACGAGTCTCAAGTGTTTAAAAAATACCTACTACTATGAAATTTATGAGGTCAGATTCTTTTTTAGAATTCTTTTCTTTTTCAGTTGACATTGAAAAGGAAAGAGTACAGTTCAAGAGACTCCAGAAATTATCCTTGTGACTCTTGATTTCTAAACAGAGCCAGTTTTAAAATGAAAAGCGCATTCGTCTTTCCAACAATGCTGTGCCAGACATTTTTCTAGGACAAGACTACACATTAGGAAATAAGGAAAAGTGGTTTTTTATCTTGTAGGACTTATGTTCTAATGTACATAGGAAAGAATAGAGAAGGAACGAGACAACAAATAAATGTATAATTAAAAAATTAGTTTAAAGAGAAATACTAAGAGAAAGTATATACATGTATGAACATATGGAAAGCCTAATGATGGGTCAGTAATTCTTCACTGAATCATCGGTATTTCAGCTTAGACCTGAATGCCAGGAGAAGCCAGCCATGACCGGATATCCAGAGTGAAGGAACTGTCAATGAAAATGCCTTAAGGCAGAAAAATGAATCTTGCAATATTTTAGAAGTAGAAAATCCTGGGAAGTTTCAGGTCAATGGTGAAAGTTAAGAGTGGTATGTTGAAAATGCATTTGGAACAGTGTGAGTGAGAGCACAAAAGGCAATGAAAAGTTTGTAAAGAGTTTAGATTTTACTTTAAATAAAACAGAATGCTATCAGAATACTTTGAGCATTTGAATATCATGATCCAAAAGTGGCCTAGAGAAATTTTTAGAGTAGCTTAAGAAAGGAAAATAAAAAGCATTTGTTAGGCTATTGCAGTTTTCCAAACCAAGAGAATTGTGAAAAAAGTGGAATGGTAGCTGTAGCTGTGGATGAATTATAATTTTTGCCATAGAGTCTGCAAAATTGCACATCCCCAAATTAAATAGGTTCCATAGGGGAAAATATACCAGTTTAAATGAATTGAATGAATGTCTAGCTCACATATGGATAATAAGGGAGAAAAAAGAGATTTTTGACAAAAACTCCCAAAGTTGGTACTGAAAACCTTTGGAATGATGATATCATTATAATAAGAAACATATAAGATACAGTAGTGAAGGGTAGCCTAATCTCAGTGACCTGTAGCTGCTATTCTATTGCCTTCTCACTTCAGTTTTAAAAATATTGGAACTAAAAAACTACTGTATTTTAGTCTTAGAGACTAGAAGATACCAAGATTTTCATTTTTTTTCTTAGAGTTCATAATTTTTTTTAGAGTATGATTAGTTATAAAACTTTTCACAGTTGTCTGGAGCCAGCTAAACATTATAACCTAGAAGACTTTTATGTAAAAGTATACCATAATTTATAAAGACAGCAAAGAATGGAAAATTTTGAACTAATGCTGCAACAACTGAACAAATTAATACTTTTTTTATTTCTTGGAGGAATAGATGAATATAACATGTATTAAACTGCATCTAAATGAAAAAATAATCTGAACATCTTAATTCATAGCATTTACTTTATGAAATATTATAAGTGCTTTAGATCATAAAAATACATATATAATGGCTGTACACTTTATTATGTCAATATGTTAAACATTACTAAACTCAGTAAAGCCTTACACAAAAATACCTAGTTTTTTGGTTCTTCATGTTTTATACTTGGCAGATACCGAATTTTTTTTAAATTGAAAATTTGTGGAAACTTAATTGAGCAAGGCTATTGGCACTATTTTCTAACATATGCTCATGTTGAGTCATATTTTGGTAATTTTGATAATATTTTAAGCTTTTTTATTATCATACATGTTATGATGATTTGTAATCTGTGATCTTAGATGCTATTATTGTAATGTTTTGGATTGCCATGAACTGAGACCATACAAGACAGGAAACTTAATTGATAAATTAAGTTCTCACTGCTTTGCTTGACTAGCCATTCCCCGCCTCTTTCAACCTCTCTCTAGTCTGGTTGCCCTATTCCCTAAGATACATTATTGCTGTTAGGCTAATCAACAACCATATAATGACCTGTAAGTGTTCTAGTAAAAGGAAGAGTTGTATATCTCTCTCCTTAAAGCAAAATCTAAAAATGATTAAACTAGGGAGGAAGGCATATTGAAACTGTGATAGAACAAAATCTAGGCTTCCTGTGCTAGTTAGCCAGGTGGTGAATGGAAAAAAAAAATCTTGAAGAAAATTAAAAATGTTACTCCAGTGAAAACATGGATAATAAGAAAGTAAAACAGCCTTTTTGCTTATATTGAAAAATGTGGGTTACAGATACGGATGAAAGATCAAGGACAGAATATAGCTTAGGCTGAATTCTGGATAGTCCATTGATAAGAGTACAGATTTTTCTGATCCCCTATGTAGCACATAGCAGAGGGTTGGAAACAACTTGGGGATTTAAACAAAATATCCAGCAACAAGACTGCTCAGAGCTAACATTCTTAAGTCTATTGGCAACAGCCCAGACTCCTGTGATGCCCCCGCACTATACACTGCACCAGTTGTGATTTAAATGGAATGTCTAACAATTATAAATTAAGATCTGCTGGGCATGTCAAAGTATAGAATGGGACCAATAAAGAGAGTCAAGGAGGCTAAATTTTATCCCCTAAGCATTGTACCCATTTCTTCTGTAATTTTTGCCTTCATGGATTATATGGCATTGTTCTTAAAATGTTCTCTTTTGCTTTTTTACTATTACTTCCTTGTTATTTACAATTATGGTAAAACATAACTCTTATCCCTATGTTGAGTAATAAGGTTAGAGTTTTTTTCTCCTTCTAATTAATTTGATACATGTTGTGTTACACATATATACTTTTCATGCTCAATTAAAGACGGCTTAGGTTTTTGTTTAGGGCAACACTTCCTTGCTATTCTCTGAGGCTCATTGGTTATCACACTGCAAGTAACAGTGTGAGAGATTTTTTTCCCATGCCACTCACTCACCAGCTTATCCACAGGTAGCAAATGCCTACAGAAAAAGTTTGAGTGCTCTGGATCAACCACATTATTCCCTGATGCCGAAGCCTAAACCAGAGTGAAGCCCTGACTCTTTCCAATTCTGTGAAGGTTGAGAGAAAAGAAGAAGATGAATTTAAAAATTTAGCCATCCAAGGAAATTAGCCATGGATGATTCCTGAGGTTTAAGGAAATACATCATCGTCATAATACAAAAGCACATAGTACAAGGTGAAGTAGCAAGCACTAATGTAGAAGCTGCAGCAAGTTGCCCAGAAGATCTAGCTAAAATCATTGATGAAAGTGACTGCCTTAAGTAATAGATATTCAGTGTAGAAAAAAATGGCCTTTAGGAATTTCACTTCTAAAGAGACGTCAATGCCTGGATTAAAGGCTTCAAATGATAGGCTGACTCTCTTGTGAGAAGGCTAATGTAGCTGATGACTTTCAGTTGAAACCAATACTTGCCTACTTTGGTGAAAGTCCCAGTGCCTTTAGATATTATGCTAAATCTCTTATACTCATGCTCTATAGATGGAACAATAAAGCCTTGATGACAGCACAGCTGTTTACAGCCTGGTTTACTGAATATTTTAAGAGCACTGTTCAGACCGGCTACTGAGAAAATAAAATTCCTTTCAGAATATTACTACCATTGACAAGGCATCTGGTCACCCAAGAACTCTGATGGAGATGTACAGGGAGATTAATGATGTTTTAGGTCTGCTAAAACAACATCCACTCTTCAGCTTACAGATCACTCCCAGAATGTAGGGAGTCTTATTATGTAGGAATAGTATGCTTTGAATTTGATATATGGGAATACATATCTTAAGGTGATAGGGGGAAAAGGCAGTTATTCCTCTGATGAATCTGGACAAAGTAAATTCAAAGCTTTCTGGAAGGAATTTCCCATTCCGGATGTCATTAAGAATATTTATGTTGGGTGGCACCTGTGGCTCAGTGAGTAGGGCTCTGGCTCCATATACTGAGGGTGGGGGGTTCAGACCAGGACCCTGCCGAACTGCCGAACTGCAACAACAACAACAAAAAAAATAGCTGGGCATTGTGGCAAGCACCTATAGTCCCAGTTACTCAGGAAGCTGAGACAAGAGAATCACCTAAGCCCAGGAGCTGAAGGTTGCTGTGAGCTGTGAAGCTTCAGCACTCTACCAAGGGCAACAAAGTGAGACTCTGTCTCTTAAAAAAAAAAAAATTATGTTTCATGGGAGGAGCTCAAAATACTAACATTAACAATAGTTTAGAAGAATTTGATGCCAACTCTTTTTGGTGACTTTGAGTGGTTCAAGACTTTAGAGGAGGAATTTTTGATAACTACAGATGCGGTGGAAATAACAGAATTAGAAGTGGAAGTAGAGACTAACAGTATGACAAAATTGTGACAATTTCATTATAAAACTTGAATAGATGAGAAGTTGCTTCTTATGAATGAGAAATAAAGTGGTTTCTTGAGGTTGAATCTACTTCTGGTGAAGACGTTAGTTATGGACATTGTTGAAATGACAACAAAGGGTTTAGAATTTGCAGTAACTTAGTTATGAAAACTGTATTGAGGTTTGAGAGGATTGGCATCATTTTTGAAGGCAGTTTTGGTGTGGGTAAAATGCTATCAAATAGTTTTACATGCTAGAGATTAATCCTTCATGAAAGGAAGATGTGGCAAACTTCATTGTTCTCTTATCTAAGAATTTGACATAGCCAGTTCAACCTTCATAATCACCTTCTTGATCAGTCAACAGCCATCAATAACAAGGCAAATCCCTCTACCAGCAAAAATATTATGACTTGATGAAAGATCAGATGACCATATATGTTATTTTAGCAAGACGTTATTTTTAAATTGATGTATGTATATTTTGACACAATATTATCACATACTTAATAGACAGTAGTACAGCATACATATAACAAGCACTGAGAAACCAAAAAACTTATGTGACATACTATATTGTGATATTCACTTTATTCTAATAGTCTGTGATTAAATCTTCATTATATCCAAGGCATTCCTATATATTTAATAAGTAAAAAACATGGAAAATAGCATATCAGTGTAAAAATGTTGAAGTATTTGCTGAATCTTGTAATTTCACATATATTGTAGAGGTGGTGGATTAGCTGTTTATAACCTAAAATTACATTTCTGTGCAAGAATTCTTGAATAATATTCTTCCAGGAAGTAAGAAGTAGAGACAGGTTGCAGTAATAAAAAATTTGATCATTTTTTTCTTAATCTTAATTTTCCTCCAAAAATTACTTCAAATATCATTATTGCTTACTTTTAAAATTTTTATATATGAATTTGGGGCTTTATGAAACTCTTTTTATAGATTTGCACTTGTTTTAAGATAAGAGAAATTAGTCTCATTCTTTTAAAAGTGGAAGTCTTCAGAGAATTCTCTTATGAAGACATATCAACTTATAAATGTATGCCCCATTTTCATATTATTGAGAATATTTAAGTTTATATAATTGAATAAAACCAATTTACCGAATTTCTTAGAATTCAGAGTATGTGCTGGGATAATGATGGGGATTGGTGCTGAGCTCATTTAGAGCTTCAGTGGGTCCCAATTGGGAGAAGATAAATTCTTAAAACATCTGGCCATTATAATCATTTTAATTTGGACAAGTTACCCAATTCAGGCTCATGAAAGTGCGAGAATGCCACTAAATCAAAGACACTAGACATAATGTATATTACCCTTTGGATGAAAAAAAAATAAAAAAGATATGCTTCTGTCTTGAAGCAGTTTTAAAATTTAAAAAAAAAATCTAAGAAAACAGCACAGGGAAAGAAATTTTTTCTTAATGATATCTCTTAGCAACTGTATCAAAATTGCTAAGATCACTATTCTCTATCTTTTTTGTTTGTACTTATTATATATAGAGAGAGGAACAGGTAGATACAGAGACAGATTTCTATTACATGAAGTAGTCAAAGCGATGCTAGGTAGAAATAGCATGATGGGGTGCCTGTGTGCTTGCTTGAGTGTGCATACAATAAGGACTAAACTAAATTTATATTCTAGTAAAAGTCTAAAATATATTTTTCTGTAAGATTTTTTCTAAATAAGGAAATACTAAAAAAGAAGTACCATTCACCAACAAAACACTGTTCTGTTCTGGGCATTAACAGACACCATTTTACATATCAAGAATATAATTAGCATAAAGTGTCATATATTTAAAATATAAAACATAACAAGGATGACTCACAAGCACCAATAGTTTCTTTGCTGTTAGCAAAATCAGCAGGAGCACCAGCCAAAAGCATGTAGCTAGTTAACAACATAAACGTTGCTAGAAAGGAACATATTCTAAAGTGAGTTTATTTTAGTTTATGATTCTGCAAAATTTGCCTTCTAAGTATAGACAGAAGGAAAGCTTGTTTTTACAGACTACTGAATAGAATATGATAAGAGAATTAAAGACCTTGCATATGTAGAGAAGCTATTAATTATAATAATTAAGGAAAAGCTATCACAAAAGTCATATCTGAGGTGGTACAGGTATTACATATCAATGTATATTGTACTTTGTTCTAAATAAGAATTAGCCTTTAGAGTGTAAGCAGGAATCCTGATTTAAAATGACTATATTTGTGTATATATTTTATATACATACATACAGAAATACTTATATGTACATAAAGATATTATTTTCAACATATTGTGTCATGAAATACTCTCCATTTTAAATAATTACTGACTTTTAAATTCATGAAGGGCACTAAATTTATTATTAATAATACTAAAAGTAATAGGACAATGGAAATAATTACCTTATGTAGTTATTTTTAAGATATCACAATTAACATAAAGGAAAATATTTCAGATCGATAGAAGAAAATTATTTTTCTAAAGGACTAAATAGAATTATGTTAAGGAGATCAAAAGTGTACAATAGTCACTTTTTATAATATAGGATGTTCCAAACTTTGTCCCTAAAGTCAACATACATAGGGAAAATGGGAAATAGTAGCTAAATGTACTTTTACCTACAAAATATTCTTAACATTTTGCAAAAGAGTGAACACATGGGGACTATTTTAAAAATATTTTGTGAAAAATCCCATTTTACAGTTTCACATTTTCCTTATGTTTGGGAACTGCGATTCTAGGGATAAATTATGGAATGTCCTGTATTTAAAAAATTTGTGGTTTAAGGGAACTTAAAAATTGATAAACATATTGTTGTAGTCATAAGTAATATATGCATTTACAAAATTTAGCTCAGAGGCAACAATAGAATGAGATAAAATGAATTGGGAAATTTTGAAATACATAATTTAAGAAATAAAATGTAAATTTGTGTGCTCAGTAACAATTACTTTTAAAGAACAGATGTGTTCTTTTATATGGAAAATGTCTTAAATTCCAGAAACCAGTACTTAAGGATTCATGGTATTGATATCAGCATTTACTTTTGTGACAGCATGCATGACATGTCATAATCTCCAACTGAAAAAAAAAATTCTTTCTATATGCTTATATGAAATTTCATCTTGAATCCTGAACATTAAATATAGTTATTACTCGTTGCATCCCTGCTTCCTGCTCCCTTGCTTCCACCCCCAGCACTAGTCTGCTCATGTTTGAACTGACCTGTCAGCACCTGCAGCCCCAGCCCGGTTAGCCTGGTCGGCAGAGGACAAGGGAGAGCCATGAGTCGCAAAGCCAGGGAGGGGAGGCAGCATTGCTGCTGGGGCTCCTCCTGGAGGATTGAAGTAAATAAGAATGCTAGCTCCTATATAGCCACGTTACAGGAGCTTACTATGTCAAAAACAAAGATAGCAGTTTGCATACTGTCCCATGACAGAAAAGATATGTATAGTGACATTAAAAAAAAAAAAATCCCTATGTACTGAATGCCTAATTCCAAGCTAGTGTTTGGTGGCATGGACCTTAAATAACCAAAGAATAGCAGCATTTCCTGTTGAGAAGATTGACTAGAAAATTACCAGGAAAATGGGAGGAATCCTCTAGACCATGGATATGGCCATTAAGGTAAAGAGAGAGATGTTCATTGGTATAGATTTTGTTTCCATGATATTGTAAGTCAACAGAAGTCAAATGAAGGATTTGTGGTGAAGGGACACAGTCCTCTGCACCCTTGTAAGGTCAGTCTCATTTGTGCTCCTTGAGATACGAGGCCCTGAGAAGAAACATTTCTAGTATTTGGCTAGAGTTGTGGGGGATGCAGGATTTGTGGTGAAGGGGCACAGTCCTCTGCACCCTTATATGGTCAATCAAACACGAGACCCTGAGAAGAAACATTTCTAGTATTTGGCTAGATGTGAGTTGGGGGGGATATTCACCTCCAGCTCGCAGAAGCGGCTTTGCTGAAAAACACATGCAGTTACACCCTAAAGAAAGGAATGTGCTGGAGGACCCCACCAAGTCGCAGCCGGGGATTAATCACCTGCCTGGGGCAGTGGGCCCTTGGACTTTACTCCCTACTTCAATTTACACAATAACTTTCAGTTAATCGTATAGGGAAGTAGGCAAACAGAACAGACAACCCAGCACCTTTGTGGTTTATCTCCATTGTTGTTTATCTCCAAACAGGAGTTTAGAAAGGTGTGTATGTGCTTTGCTGTATTAATACAAACAGATTTTGTTACCTTTTGTGTTCTTTATTCTTGGATATTCTTATCTGATGATTTAGGGTATATAAGAATCTTAGTAAAAATGGGTAGTTGCTGAGTGCTGGAGAGAGCCTCAGTCTTCCCTTTTCAAATCCGTCATTTCCTCTGCAGTGCTTCCTCTGCATCATCCACTAAGTAGGTTAGTGGCCAGCAACGATGTGGCAAGCACCAATGGTGAATTGACAAAGTGTTACTTTCAAGGTGTCATCCAGGAAAGAGGACAGGAAATTATGAATTGGTTGACAGGTTGCTTGAGAGCTGCCCTGGAGGTCTGGTATAGGAATGAGCCATCCATGCCACGTTCTGTCATAGTCTATCAGGATGGAGTAGAGGACAGTCAGCTGCAAGTACTGCTTGACCATGAGACACCACAGATTTTGGCCTGCCTGAAAAAGATCTCCTTTCATGAAAATTTCAGTCTCACTTTCATTGTGGTGAAGAAATGAATCAACACTAGTTTTTTTGCTGATTCTGGAAGAAATCTTGAAAATCCACTTTCAGGAACAGTTATTGATGTCAAAGTGACCAGGAAGGAATGGTATGATTTTTTTATTGTGAGTCAGTCTGTGCAAGAAGAGACTGTCACTCCTACACACTATAATGTCATCTAATGACATTAGATGAGGCTGGCTTGAGTCCAGATGAAGAACAGCATCTAATTTATAGTCTGTGCCACATATATTATAACTGGATAGGTATCATCTGAGTTCCTGCTCCCTGCCACTATGCCTACAAACTGGGGCTTATCTTGTGGGCCAGAGTATTCACCAACAACCACATAATTACCTGTCACCCTTCTCTATTACCTTTGACCTGCAGAAGATGACCGGATGTAATGACAAAACCACAACTTGTAAATCATTTTTGCCTTTGAAGCTGGATGCCTGAAATAGCTTTAAATTCTAATCTATGATTATACATGGGAGAAGTTCCTCATAATATATTCTGCTTTCAATATTATTTCTGATTTTACACAAGATGGATTCTCCAGGGAGACAACTGACAGGGTTTGGCTGATAATTTACCCTTTAAATGTGTCACAAAGACGACATGCTTCTGGACATTTTGCCCAGGAAGCGCTACCACTTTAGTAATGAAAAGATTGGGTGTCTTCACTCAGGAAATATATCTGAGTAAGAAATTATACTTGGGAAACTATATCTACTTTATTTTTGAGACATTTTATTTGCTTTTAAATAAGAAAGGAAAACATGAAAATAACACAAATCCCCATCTAATTTTTCTATCTAAATTTATTTAGTTTTTACAATAAGTAACATATTACTAGTTACTAATAATTTAAAACTAAAGAATTGTTTTACTTCCTCTGAGGTGGGAGTTTGAAATTTTTTTTAGTGGAGATTGACTAGGGAAAGCCTGGTCTTGTAAAAGGTGGCACTTTGGTAACAGGAGAAACATTTTGTCACTTCATTTCATGTCTTGTAACTGTGGATTTGGGGAAAAGATTGCAAAATATGGAGGTGTATTTTTGCAAAGAAAGGATCAAATAGAGAAATGAGTTTGTGTAAGAAAGGAAACAGTAAGTAGGAAAGAGAGATTTGAGTAAAGGTATAAAGAAAGAGAATAAGAAGAATAAGAACTAATGAGATGAATGATTTTTGTCTTCAAATAACTCTTGTTCTAAAAGAAAGATTTTGGGGCAAAAAAGGGAAGAAGGTCCAGAATGTTTTTAGATAGCCCATGTGAGTGAAAAATTTATAGAAACAATTATGGAATGGAATTTGTGTGAAAAGGAGAGAAAATTTTAACCTTTAAATCAACAGTCCATGACCAGGTGTTACTGGGTTCTAATAGTAATGCATTGAGACGGAGGAAAAATGGATGAAAATCTCATTCTCTATAACTTGAACAGAGACTCAGTTCCAATGAGGCTTAGCAATAGGTAGCACTGGGAGAAGAGCCAGTAATTCTGGCCAAACCTGCTCTTTCTACCTGTGGCTGGTGGAACAAAAGAACCTAATTGAAAATTGCTATGACAGTAAGCAAGAAGAAATCCAGGCAAGCAACTTGCTCTGAGGTGGTCGCACACCTCAGTAGGCTCTTCCAGGGCATACGGGATACTCATGTGGCTGGAGTGAGTGGGCTCCTTCAAGCCCCAGAGGGGATGCCCTATGGTCATAGCAAGTGGGCTCCTGCAGCCCATGCGGGACACCCTATGACTGGAACAAGTTGGCAGAGGGAAGATGACCAGATGCAGGTTGTCTGTGTCTTCTCTCACAGATGGAGAAGTCCTCCTTAACTTTCAGCAAATCATGAGAAAGATATGACAAATGTTACACATATTGGAATCTCTAAAGAAAGAATGCCTAATTTTTTCTGTATACTAAAACTCAGCAGTAATGCAATTCCCCGTGATGAGCAATAACTGCCGGAGGACACCATGAGCTATCTCATAGGCTTATTTTGCAGAAGGGAGGAAAAGCCCTTCTAGCCAAGGTGGTATCTCTAGCTAGTCAGAAATTCCTCTGGTAGACACTGCTACCTTGTCTTGACTCACCAATGACACCTCCCCTGCCTTAGAGCCTTTAGGGGAGGTGGAGAATGAACCTAAGGAAAAAGGCCAAAGCATTGACCCCTCAGGGGTATTGATGTGAAAACTGCTTGAGTGTATACCCTATTCTCTTTAGCCAAAGTGAAACAAATTAAGAATGGTTTTTAAAACTTCTTAGATGATTCTGATTTCTACTATCACCACTACTGTTCAATATAGTGCTGAAAGTCCTAGCCAGTGCAATCAGACAATAGAAAGATATCGAGGGTGTCCAAATGGGGCCAGAGGAGGTCAAAACTATTGCTCTTTGCTGATGATATGATCTTATATTTAGAAAACCCTAAGGACTCAACCACAAGATTTCAGGAGGTTATAAAGAAATAGAGCAACAATTCAGGAAATAAAATCAATGTACACACAACCATAGCCTTTGTATATAATAATAGTCAAGGTGAAAATCAAATCAAAGATGTAATACCCTTCACCACAGCATCAAAGAAAATGAAAACCTTAGAATATTTCTAACAAAGGATGTCTACAGAGATAACTATAAAACACTGAGCAAATAAATAACAGTGGCTATTAACAGGTGGAAAAAAAGCCATGGTCATACTTGGAAGAATCAACTTTGTTAAAATATCTATACTATCCAAGGTTATTTGAAGATTTAATGTAATTCCCATTAACATACCACCACCATACCTTGCAAATCTTGACACAGTTGTTCTAAACTTCATATGGAATCAGAAAACACTTAAAGTATCTAATGAAATATTATTAAATAAGAACAATATGAAGGCATCACTCTATCAGACTTTATGCTATACAAATCTACAGTGACAAAAATATGTGGCATTGGCATAAAAATAGAGACAAAGACCTGTGTATCAGAAAGAGAATGCAGAGATGAAACCATTCTCATATTGCCATCTGATCTTTGACAAAACAGTCAAAAGTATACGCTAAGGAAAAGAAACCCTATTTAATAGGTGATGCTGGGAGAACTGAACAAACACCTGTAAAAGACCCACACCTCTTACTACTCACAAAAATTAACTCATGATGTATAAAAGATTTAAACCTAAGGCACAGAATTACAAAAATTCTAGAAGAAAGTGTGGGAATAACTCTTAACGATATTGGCCTAGGAATGGAAGTTATGAAGACAACCTCAATGCCAGTTATTGCAACAACAAAAAGAGATAAATGGGACCTGATCAAGTTAAAAAGTTTATGCACAGATAAACAAATAGCCTACGGAATAGGAGAAGATATTTCCATGCTACACATCTGTAAAACACTTATTACGAGAATCTACAAAGAACTCAAGAAAATATACAAGAAAAGATCAAACAACCCTATTAGAAAGTGGACATGTACAGAAATTGTTATGAAGATAGACTAATTGTGAACAAACATATGAAAAACATTCATCATCTCTAATCATCAGGGATATGCAAATCAAAACCACATTGAGATTTTACTTAATTCCACTGAGAATAGATCACATTATAAAATCCCCAGGCCTGGCGCCTGTGGCTCAACGGGCTAAGGCGCCAGCCACGTACACCTGAGCTGGCGGGTTCGAATACAGCCCGGGCCCGGCAAACAACAATGACGGCTGCAACCAAGAAATGGCCAGGCGTTATGGCGGGCACCTGTAGCCCCAGCTACTTGGGAGGCAGAGGCAGGAGACTCGCTTGAGCCCAGGAATTGGAGGTTTCTGTGAGCTGTGATGCCATGGCACTCTATCCAGGGTGATAGCTTGAGGCTCTGTCTCAAAAAAAAAAAAAATTCCCCAAACAACAGATTCTGGTGTGGATGTGGAGAGAAAGAAACATTCTTATACTCTTGGTGGGACTGCAAACTAGTTCATCCTCTTTGAAAATAGTATGGAGATCTTCAATGATCTTAAAGTAGACCTACCCTGTGATGTTGCAATCCCTTTATGAGGTATTTACTAAATGGAAAAAAAGACATTTTATATTAAAAAAAGGACACTTGCCTCTACCCATTCATAGTAGCACAATTCATAATTGCAAAGATGTGGGAACAATCCAAGTGGTCATCAATACATGACTGTATTAATAAATTGTGGTATATTTATATCATGGAATACTATTCAGCCACAAAAATGGAGATCTAGTATATTTTGTAGCAACCTGGATGGAATTAGAGACCATTCTTCTAAGTAAAATATTGCAAGAAAAACAAACACCACATATACTCAATGCTAAATTGAATCTAATTAATCAACACCTATATGCTCATATGGAAGCAAATCTCAATGAATTCCAATTGGGGAGAGAAGAGCAGGCGTAAATTCCCACCCAACACTTACATTGTATGGAGATACTGTACGCTTTCTCCATGAAGGCCACATCCATAAATCTGATTTTAAACATACAAATTATTTTATGTGACCAGAACATGTCCTCCCATAATATTCTGAAATTGAAAGAAAGAAAGAAGATAATTAAGTGAAGATTAACAATTAATCAAATATATATTGGACATCCAATAGGGAATAAAAAGGCAAAAGTTAATTTTTTTTGCAATATGATCAAGAGAGGAGAAATCAAAAAGAAACAGAAAAACCAAATTGCTAATAAAAAAGATGAAAAAAAGAAATCACTGCATTTCCCATATTTCAGTTGAAATGAACCATTGAACCATAATCAGAATGCACAACTTCATACTGATATACTATATCATAAAATTAGCAAACCTTTCAAAAGACATGATGTTTCAAAATGTGCCATAGAATAAATTTTAAAACTTAAACATTTCATTATCTAATACAGACATTAAATATGTTTTGTAACTGTCTCACAAAAACTTTTGGGTGCAAATAGCTTGACTGGTCAATTATTTTCAATATTTATTAATAAAGTAACACCTATTTTATGCAAATTTTCATAAGAAATGAAAAAGAGGGTAAATCACAAATCTTTCATGAAGCCAGTATGAACTTTACTCAGACAATGCACAGAAGTTATAGAAATAAATATTAAACACCAATATGTTTCATAGTCTTCAAGTAGTCTCAGTTTTTCTCCTAGGTTTAAAAGATTGGATTACATTAGAAAATAGGTTGGTGTAATGAATTAGATTACTATCTAATATAAAAGAAATTTGATAAAATATACTACCCACCCATGAATTTGAGTTGGTAGGGTTCTACGAATATTGCTGCATACTTCAAATGTTAGACCCATTCAATTTCAATTCATTGCTCCAATACAGAAAGGAGGTGCTCGGTGAATAATGAATATACTATTAATATTGAAGGGCAAGAATCCTTTCAATAAATAATAATGTATAATTAACTTTCTATAGGTGATCAAATTTCTACCGAGAAATAAATAAAATAATCAAAAGCACCTCCTTGGTATTTTTCAAGTTATGCTAAAGTTTTCCAAAGTATTAATAATCATATTAGATATGGAAATTTAGAAAGTACTGACACACTAAACTTGTGAGCTTACATATTTTTTTCTTTATGCATTTTCTTTTTCATGGTATCATAATTAGTGGTTAAATATATAATTTTGTGGTAATTTTAATTCTCTATGTTTTTGCTGAAAACCTTTCAGAGATTTCAGCTACTTTTATCACTGTATACAGCCTTAAACATTTTCATTGGCTTTAATTCACATCCATCCCTGTGTTTTATTTCTGTGAGAACTGGTATTAGATGTGGTATAAGAGAGCAGGAAGTAAAATAGGGTTTGGGGACTGGATTACTCATTGCCCTTGCCTATTTGAAACTATCTTCAAAAATTCCCATGTGGATCATTCAACTTGCACCCTACTCTTTCTGCTGACCAAGATCAATAAACTATGGTCAAATATTTTATTTCTACCACTGCTCTGTACCTCACCTAAAGCTCCTTGATAGATCTCTTTCTCTATACCAGATTTATGCACCTACTGATCCAGTATGCAACATGTGTTGCAGTGGAAGGAACTCTGAATTTTGTGAAGAAAGGTATGCCAAAGAGTAGATGGCTAACTTCACATAATCCTTTTAGTACATTATTTTAGATTAAACATGTGCAAAAATTAAAGTTTGGAATCAGATTCTTTTTAGTTTTGAAATTATAATTTTGCCTGTGTTTTATAGCAAATTCCAATACTTAACAAATTGTTGCTTGTTCAACAAGCAATCCTGTTAGTATTGAACACTTACTTGTCTAGGGAATGTCAGGGAAGAAATAGACTGAACTTGCTCACATGCAAGTATGGGAGAATATTTGCAATTAGAGATGCAGGTTTTAAGAGGCTTGTTCATTCTTGCTTTTGACCAAGACTACATAAATCTAGAAAAGAGACTATTTCATACAATTTTTATTTTTAATCTCTTAAAAGTGTTTAATAAGTGCTAGTTGACATTTTAATTATGTTGTAGTTTTAGCCATTAACTGAAAGCATTTGACAATTTCAAAAGCACGGAGTATTTTCTTAGTTGTGTATAAGAACTGATTGATTTTCAAAAACTGCTTACTTTTATGAAATCGATGTTAATTTTCTTATCCTAGACTATTTACCTGTCAGAGTGTACAAATATTCCATCAAATAATTGCATCACTTTTCATTTCATTCTTTGTAGAAATAATACATTGTTGAGTGATAAGGTGGAAAAACTTTAAAAAAAAACAACTCTCACCAACTAAGAGGTACTGAATTTTAACTTTCCTGCTTGATTCTCTCAATCATATGTCAACTACAATTTAATTCAAACAATCAATTTAAATTCTTTATATCTCATCCTATTTTTTGTTGTTGTTGTTGTGTTGTAGTTGTCATTGTTGTTTACCAGGCTGAGTTCGAACCCGCTGGCCCTCGTGTATGAGGCCAGCACCCTAACCACTGATCTACTGGCGCTGAGCCTCTTATCCTATTTTTGGAATGATTTAGAGGATCGTGAATATGTAAGATATAAAAAAAGTCAGTTTGAATATTGTGCATAGCAGCCACTACATATTTTATATCACAAAAAAAATGCATATAGGGGCTCGGCGCCTGTGGCTCAACGAGCTAAGCCGCCAGCCACGTACACCTGAGCTGGCGGGTTCGAATCCAGCCCTCGGGCCCGCCAAACAACAATGACGGCTGTAACCAAAACAATGGCCGGGTGTTGTGGCAGGCGCCTGTAGTCCCAGCTACTTGGGAGGCGGAGGCAGGAGACTCGCTTGAGCCCAGGAATTGGAGGTTGCTGTGAGCTGCAATGCCACGGCACTCTATCCAGGGTGACAGCTTGAGGCTC
>CAUYON010015482.1:0-12473 GCA_963573935.1 Arctocebus calabarensis
TAGAAGAAAGTGCGGGGAAAACTCTTGAAGGAATCGGCCTGGGTGAATTTTTTATGAGGAGGACTCCCCAGGCAATTGAAGCAGTATCAAAAATACACTACTGGGACCTGATCAAACTAAAAAGCTTCTGCACTGCTAAGAACACAGTAAGTAGGCAGGCAGACAGCCCTCAGAATGGGAGAAAATATTTGCAGGTTATACCTCAGACAAAGGTTTAATAACCAGAATACACAGAGAATTCAAGCATATTGGCAACAAAAGGGCAAGTGATCCCATCTCAGGATGGGAAAAGGACTTGAAGAGAAACTTCTCAAAAGAAGACAGGCGCATGGCCTACAGACACATGAAAAAATGCTCACCACCCTTAATGATCAGAGAAATGCAAATCAAAACTACTTTGAGATATCATCTAACCCCAGTAAGATTAGCCCACATAACAAAATCCCAAAACCAGAGATGTTGACGTGGATGTGGAGAAAGGGGAACACTTCTCCACTGCTGGTGGGAATGCAAACTAATTCATTCCTTTTGGAAAGATATTTGGAGAATACTTAGAGATCTAAAAATAGACCTGCCATTTGATCCTATAATTCCTTTATTAGGTATATATCCAGGAGACCAAAAATCATATCATAATAAAGATATTTGTACCAGAATGTTTATTGCAGCCCAATTCATAATTGCTAAGTCATGGAAGAGCCCAAATGCCCATCAACCCATGAATGGATTAATAAATTGTGGTACATGTATACCATGGAACACTATGCAGCCTTAAAGAAAGATGGAGACTTTACCTCTTTCATGTTTACATGGATGGAGCTGGAACATATTCTTCTTAGCAAAGTATCTCAAAAATGGAAGAAAAAGTATCCAATGTACTCAGCCCTAATATGAAGCTAATTTATAGCTTTCATATGAAGGCTAAAACCCAATTATAACACAAGAATACAGGGAAAGGGAAAGGGAGGGGAGGGGAGGGGGGAGGATGCGTGGAGGGAGGGCAATTGGTAGGATCACACCTACGGTGCATCTTAGCAGGGTACTGGTGAAACTTATTAAATGTAGAATATCAATGTCTTCATATAGTGATTAACAAAATACCATGAGGGCTATCTCTAACAGTGCAGTCAAAATATTTTTGATTGTATATGAAGTAAGCACATTGTGCCCCATGATTGCACCAATGTACACAATTACGATTTAATAAAATTATTTTAAAAAAGAAAAAAGAAACATGGCTTACAGAAATCAAGTGACTTGTCCTGAATCTCACAGAGAGCATATGGAGAATGGGGATTAGATTAAAACCTACTCTCCAATATTTGTTAGAGGTTTGTGGGGACACTTCTAATTCCTCACTCCCTCCTTCTATCTGAATATCAACCAAGACACTATAAACCCAAGGGAATAAATGAGGGCCAAAATAACCTTTTCAGGTACTGGTTACCTGCAAAGCTAATCTGAGAAGCACAAAAGGTCCTCCTACCTTCCTTCAGAAACCCTCCTAGACTTTGGAAAGCCTTTTGTGAAACAAAAGTCTCCACTCGGTGGCATAGGGAAAAACTCAAAAAGAACAGAGAGTTGACTCACCTACCAGAAATCAGACCTGCATCATGCTCTGTCTCAAGGAGGAAGGGAGACTGCACACTGTCTGGGCAACAGCAGGGCTGACAGAGCAGCAGCCCACAGGTCATCACAATCCCATTAACAGAATGGTCCTCCCTGCTGGCTTCCATGGTCCCCTGTGTTCCAGGCACTCCTCCCAAGGGGCAGAATGAATGTCACTGCTCATACTTGAAAACAGTGGAAATCCTTCATGGAAAAGAGAACAGGAAGTCAGGATCGCCCAAAATATTTCTCCTGTATTAATATCCTTATTTACAGCTTTGTAGAATATTTAAGCCTTTGTAATAGAGCCTAAAGTTAATATTATGCTCCACAGATGTTGGAAACAACAAAGAGCCACAATAACATGAGGAAAAACCTTAGGAATTCTTCACTGTGACATTTGTATCCAATAGTGAATATAATGAAACTATGTTTATAACTTTTTGAGAATTACAAGGTCTTCCTCTTTTTAATTTCACAAAAAAAAAAAATTGTGATTTTACTACTAAGCCAAATCATTGTCTACCTTGACTGGCCAGCTGCTTTACTCCCCAAGGAGACTGGGAGAAGATTTTTATGTCTGTGTTCTTCACAAGACGTAATTAAATATGGTAACCTTCACGAAATGTGGATTGAACCAATAGCTTCTCCTTAGTATAGTCTAGAAACTATCAGAGGTTAATGTGCATGAGTTCTACTTCACCAGCATCCCTGAATATGGTCTAGAAACTATCAGGGGTTAATGTGAATGAGTTGTGCTTCACCAGCATCCCTCAGAGCAGGTGGCAGTGCCAAACACATGGTGAAAAATGAATGAAGGATTTACGTAGTAAATAAGGAACACAAAACGTCAAAGAAGTTTTCTTTCTCCCTTCCTCCCTCCTTCCCTTCCTCTCTCCCTCTTTTCTTCCTTCCTTCTATCTTTTATTAAGAAATATGATCTCCATCTGTCCTCCAGGCGGGAGTGCAGTGATATAATCATAGCTCTTAGACTCAAGTGATCCTCCCACCACACCCTCCTAAGTAGCTGGGACTAAAGAAGCTATCTTATTCTCGAGAAAGCCCATGTTGTATCTTGAAGATCCAGTTGGTTGCCATTCATGCAAATACACTCAGGCATAAAGGAAACATCCTACCTCAAGCCTGTTGTCTAGATTTTGTTCCTTAATAGTCTAAAATCATCTGACCAGCATCTGGCTGGACTGTCCTGAATGCTCTGACTACCCATCTTTTTTCCTTTGTGTTACCTCTTCTGGCTTGACACACCCTCACATTTTTCCTGTGACTATGCCTAACTTACCATCACAGTTGGAGTATGCAACAGTATCCTTCAAAATATCACATTTCTCAGTTCTTCCAGATTCCTGGGATCACTTTCATCTCCCCAATCTTCTCATCAAGTATAATTTGACCAATGTTGTGACAAAAATACAGAGCCACAGAGCCTTCTCCAAAAACCAAAACAAAACAAAACAAAAAAACAAAAAAAACCCTCAAATATTGCTGAAAACAAGTAGTTTTCTTCCTCAGGTGATAGCCACACAACCCAATGTTGCCCAGTTTACCACAATGCCAGGAAGTTGTATTCAGTGTTCATCTAGCACAGCTAATATTCAGTATTTAGTAACATTAATTTATCTACTTCATTTGTGCAATTCAGTTGTCAATCCAGGCATTCCTGATCCTCTAATATTAATCAAAACAACAACAATAATAACAATAAATAACCATGATGGAGCTCTATGTATCAGCTGCTTTCCTAAGATATATATATATATATATAAAATATGTACATATTATATATCATAAATGATATGTATATTATATATATAACTGAAAACTTTTAAAGTTAGTACTATTATTCCTGTTTTGTTGATGAGTAAACTAAAGTGCTAAATATTTAAGTAATTTGACCAATGTTTGATGAAAATGTTCAAATCCCCACTTTCATAGTTATGGAATCTGAAATCCTCCCTGACGATTTATGGGACCCTCTGGGTGTCTTACAGCCTCAGAGGCGTGTCAGAACTTGGGCCCTTGCTTTCATATTTGATGCATCTGATGCCAACAGTTCAGACCTTACTCAGATTCGATAAATACATTCACCTTTCCTTCTTTGTTTCAGACAAATTAAGTAATTAATCATGATTGCTGAAGTGGTGAATGTCAAAATGTCAGTTACATTGCTAAAAAATGTGATTGAAGAAAATGTCTTTGAATCTATAGACAAATACACTTATTAATTATCCCCCCTTGAAATACATGAGTCCAGCTGTCTGGTCACTTTAATGAATGGAAACCCACTGTCTTTCCCAACCTTTCTCTATGAGTTGGTGGAGCAATGATACTGGCTCAAGGGAAGAAAGGAAAAGAAAAAGCACCCAGAAGACTCTAAATTCATTTTTTCTCCTAATCTCACATTCAGGTAAGTCATTTTCCCTCCCGTAGGCAGAGCCAGAGTGCTATTCCAACTGAAGACCTTCCTCCTGGAAGGATTTTCACAGGAAGTGAAGGCTCTCCCTAAAATCCAGGCATGAAACTCAGCCCATTCAATTCCATGGATTTAGTAGCTTTCATTAAAACTCTATATCTAAAAACTGGTTGTAAATCACAGCAATGTTCCAATGCCTAATTTTCTATCTTTTTTTTCCCAAATCTATCCTGCAAAGAAAAGAAATTTAGATGGAAAATGTGATTTTAAAGATTTAATAACAATGATTGCTATTATATTTGTATCAATTTTTATTTTTAAATATTTTGTTTTATAGTACATTTAACTGTACTTGTTTTAAGTAAGCTTTGAACATAGACATAACAAAAACCAAAATTAAAGACATGAAAATCTGAAAAAAGTGCATTTATATATCTACAACTGCAGATGAACATGGGTCAGATGTGATGCTCCCTTATTACTGGTGTTCCCATCACAACAGAGAGCAGAGCCTTTAAAAATAAGCAAAGACAAGCCAAAGTTACATCATACACTTTTTTTTTTTCCTGCGTCAGATCCTTGGGGCTGAGGAGAGCTTGAGACCTGGTGCCAGGAATTTTCCTGCGAGGCATGGAAGCACTGAGCGAGGCCACGCAAGGTTAAGGGGAATTGGGAACTCAAGCCTTGAGAAACGGGTGAATTGCCAGGAATGTAAGCAACCTAGCCCACTATTAGTGAAAACTTACTTCCATAGGAGTACCGAGTTTGGGTGAGGTAATATTGAGTGCTGGTTAGGGCGCCTTGGCAACGGACACAAGCTGATGACAGTGGTGAGTGCCGGGATTTCGAGAAGAAGATAGGAAGCTTTCAGGAACTTGGAGCATTCCCTAATTAGATCCTGCTTCTGACACCAGATGAAGGGGGCAGTCGATGGGCATAAACCTCATAGAACACCAAGGCTTCTACAAAAGGTCTTAATTGGCCGGGAATGCTGCAGAGCAGCATTAAGGAGGGGAGAGAGAGAGAAATAGGGGAGGGGAGGAGAGGAGAGAAGGGGGAAGAAAGAGAGAGAGAGAGAGGAGATAAATGGGGGAAGAGAGCATCATACATGTTTTTTAAGAATCTTTTTAAAAATCATATCTCGAAGCAAATAAAATGAAAGTAATTCTTTCAATAATTTAAAATAATAAGGATTTTTAGGAAATTGCTCAATGTATAGGAGAAAAGACTGCATCAAATTTTTGTACTGTGTGATTTTCTTCAGAAAAAAATGACTAATTCTCTACTTTTGAAAAGAAATATCTAGTGTATTAGCCAAGTTGGGAATTTGATCCCCAATCTCATTAATTCACATGTGTTTTTTAATTAAAAATCTAATTTAGAACTTTTATGGAACATTAATCTTCAAAGCACCCAGGAAAAATGAGTGAAAGTTACTAATATTCTTCTTCAGGCTTTCCGTCACAAATATTCAACAAGTGTCTATTAGTGCAAAGGAAAAAAAATAAAATAAAATGGAAGGCAGAAGTGTTATCAATGTTTCTAAAGTGATTTTAGTGTAAGGAAGTCAGGAGATTCTCAAGGAAAAACCTAGTCACAAATATGAAGTTTCAAAATATGTGTAGTTAAGAATGGTGACAAAGAACCATAAAATATGTTGACATTTGCAGTAGCTGATAATAATCCTCCCCCTAAGACGTCCACATCCTAATTCTTGGAGCCTATGAATATGTTACATTACATGGAACAGGGGATTTTGCAGATGTGAACAAAGTTGGGGCCTTAAAATAGAGATTCTCCTAGATTCCCTGGGTGGTCCCAATACATGAACTCTTTAAAATAGAGAATTTTCTCTGGCTGGAGGCAGAGAAATATGCAAGGAAAGCTGGAAGCAGAGAGACGAGTGGTGGAAAAGAAATTTGGGTAGATGACGCAGAAGAGGAAGCTGCAAGAGAGACGTGAAGTGTGAGCAGGAGTCTGCCATTGCTAGCTTTGGAGATGGAGAAACAGGACTAGGAGCAGAGGAATATAGGCAGCTTCGAGAACAGTGGTTCTCAACCTTCCTAATGCTGCAGCCCTTTAATACAGTTCCCGTGGGTTGCAACCCACAGGTTGAGAACCGATTGCTGGTCTAGATGCTAAGAACAATCCCTTGCCAACAAGACATAAGTAAATGGGAACCTAAGACCTCCAACCACAGGTAAGTGAATTCTGTCAAAAACCTGAATGAATGTGAAAGCAAACTTCCCCCACAACCTCAGACAAGTTCTCAGGTTAACCAGCTCCTTGATTTCCACATTAGGAGACCTGCAACAGAGAAACTAGTCATGCTTTGAAAATAAAGTCAATCTAAATAACAGATGGTTCATAATGCTTCTCAACATTCCCTTTTGGTATGTTGAAGAATATTCTCCTGAAATTCATGTCTGCCTGGAACCTTAGTATAGGACCTTATTTGAAGAGTGTTTGCAGGTGTAATTAAGGTAAGGATGAAATGAGATTGTATTGGATTGTGTGGGCCCTGAATTGAATAAGAGTGTTTTTATAAGAGATTGAAAGAAAGGAGACAGACATGTGGGGAAGACAGCCCAGTGAAAATGGAGGCAGAGATTGGAGCGATCCGCCATGAGCCAGGGTAGGAGCCCCAGAACCTGGACTGAGCAGGGAAGGATTCTCCTCTGGCGCCCGAGTGAGGGAGGCTCTGCCAACACATGACTTCAGATTGCTGGTCTCCAAAAGAGTCAGAATAAGTTTCTGTTTTTTTATACCACCAAGTTTATAGATGTTCTAGCATATACAGCCCTAGGAAACTGGCATAGATGGTCTCTGGATATGCCAGCAGCTCCGTCCCCTCCAGGCGAGCAGAGACTGCAAATGGAACAGTAAGGGTTGTTGACACGCCTTCCATTTGGTCCTCTGGAGGTTACGTTTGCTTTGCTCCATGTTGTGTGAAGCCTTTATATACATTCTGAGATAACAGAATCAATTTCCCTGACTCATTTCTCCTTTCCTCTGAACCAGAAAAAAACATGAGGAGTCAGCACTGCTAGATTTGTGAAATCACTATTTATCTAGGGGAGTTCTTATAGCAACAGCTACTGTCTTCCCCTCCCCGGCCCAGACTCCAGGAACTCAGTGTGTGTTCATCAAGCTGGGGGTTTCCATGGGCTTTCTTAGGGGGAGGAGGTTGGGCAGAGTCATGAGTTGCTGCCTGCAAACTGTCTCAGTTTGATCCTGTTTTGCATTTGTTACACACTTAAACATGAAGTTCAGCTCCTACCTCAGTTCCAACCCAGCTTGTATAGACTTTGATATTTTCCCTTCTCTTCATTATTTTCTTAGGGCAGTAATGTTTTGTGAGTGAGTGACCAGACTTGAATTTTTTTTTTTTTTTTTTTTTTATGAGACAAAGTCTCAAGCTGTTGCCCTCAGTAGAGAGCTATGGGGTCACAGCTCAAACTCTTAGGCTTTTATGGAAAGCCTCAGCCTCCCAAGTAGATGGGACTAGAGGCGCCCCCCACAATGCCTGGCTATTTTTTGGTTGTAATTGTCATTGTTGTTTGGCAGGCCCAGGCTGGATTCAAACAAGCCAGCTCCAGTGTATGTGACCGGCGCTCTAGCCACTGAGCTACAGGCACTGAGCCCAGACTTAAATTTTTAAGAATAGCCTTTCATTTACTTCTTGCCGTATCTTGATGTTTTTTTTCCTGTACAGGACACCCCAGGTGCTTGAAGTGGCCAATAGTTCATGCCACAAGCTCTCCACCTTAGAGAACGAACTTTCCAGTCACCCCTTCCCCCAGTGCATTCATTGTTTATTAGTACCATAAAAACTGCCCACACACTAGCAGCTTAATTTTACTAGACTGTGGGATGTTGTCTGTGAGCACCAAATGCAACTCTGAGCTTCTTGACAACTGTCAAATGGCCAACTGGTCAACACTGGGTTGTGTTGGGCCAGGGAAGGGATAATACACAGTTTTCTAGGAATAGCATTTGGTTTCTTTGGTGTGGGAAACAGTTCATGAGATATAAACTCAGTTTGATCCCGATTGTGTTCAAGTACCTCCCACTACTGAAGAATTTACTGGAGCAAGGATTTGAGAAGGGAAGAATTCTAAGACAAGTCTATAAACAGCTTAATGGTATGGTTAAGGAGATTATAGGACCAAGAAAACAAATTATGAAACAAAACATCCATAACTAATTAAAGAAATTATATGTGTCAGAAAACATGCTAGATGTAGCTAAAAATGCCACACAAAAGAAAAGCTGAGTTAATCACAGTGAATAAAATGTTTATAAAAATTAATTAATTTTGAAAGATGATTAGTTTTGTGTCTGCATTACCAATTACTACAAACTTAGCTGAGTTGCTTAAAATAATACAAATTTATTGTCTCAGCTTCTGTGAATTAAAACTCCTGCACCACAGGGCTGAATCCTCCATTAAGGGTCACACACAGGCAGCCTCAAGGTGTCAGCCATATGGAGCTCTTCCCTGGAGGCTCAGAATCTGCTTCCAGTCTCACCAAGCTATTGGCAAAATTCTGTTGCTGTGCTTGCAAGACTAAGGTTTCCACTTAATTGACTCATGGCCCCTCATCTTCAAGACAGCAATAGAACATTGACTCCCTCCTGTGCTTGAAACTCTGATTTCCACCTGTAGCTATAGGAATGTCTCTGCTTTCGAGGGTGTATGTGACTACACTGGGCCCACCTGGATAATCCAGGCTACTCCTCTTGTCTTAAGGGTCCCTAATCTTAACTCTACCTGGAAATTCCCTTTTGCCATGTAACGCAACCTATTCACAGGTTCCAGGGATGGGGCTTGGTGGCCACTCTACCTACCACAAATATAGTAGATCTGGAGAAATGTTGTGCCTGAGATAAAGAACTCAACAAATAGAAGGGAAAAAAGTCTTTAAGATGTAACATAGGAAAAAACAACTCTATAAAAGGTAAGACAACCTCCACTTTAAAAGGATGTACATGGTTGTTATGAGACATATTAGTAGAAACAACTAACAAGACACATCTCAAAGGGTGTCAAACTTTAATGATAAAAAAGTGACCAGGAGAAAAAGTAAAAGAAAATCAGACTGACCACAGACGCTAAACAGGAATGTGTAATGTCAAAAGATGATGGAAGTTTGTGAACACAATTTACAATAAAGAAAACAGGAGTCATGAGTATTATAGGTGAGCAAGATTTTGCTGAAAAGAAGTCAAACAATAAGGCACCCAAGAATCTTTTTTCAAATAGTTATTTTATGATGAAATCTAGTCTAACTAAAACTGAGTGGAAAAGTCACGGTAAGAAGACCAAAGGACACTCAGTGTTAGAGTTTCCTGATGCTTTTTTCACCTTCTTCACTTTCATAATAGTTTTTTCTTTATAAAATTCAGTAAAAGGTTTGTGTATGTAAATTTAGAAATAATCCAATTTATCTAATATTATTTCTAGTTTATCTATCTAGACATAGATTGATATGAATAAAGGTATCAAAATTATATTTGCCTAGTGTTGAGTATGACTGCCTTGAGATAATGAATTTGAGTAATTATTTGTCTTATTTGACCAGTTATACAAAAAATATATATGGTAAAATTATAGGAAATACAAGGAAATGTTGGCAAAAACATACACATAGAAAAAATTGAAAATTCCATTTTTCTGAATTCATAAAAATCCAGTTACCAAAAATTAAGAAAAGATCTACTTATGCATTATTTAATTAACATGACTAAACTAAAAAATTAATGTGTATTGAAGTACATGCCCATAAAAGAAAGAAGATATCTTCTTTTAAAATGTACATAGAATATGTATAACATCTGACTATTTAGCAAGAAAATAAATTGTTAAAAGTAGAAACAGAACATTCTATCTCATGGCAATGCAATAAACCATCAATTAATAACAAAAGTAGGGACCAAAAATAAGTTAAAAAATTTAAATCTAGCTCTTAACTCTTGGATCAAGAAGAAAATTAAAACTGAACTTTTTAAAAAAAATCACAGAAATAGTAACAATTAAATTGTAATATATAAAACAAGTGCAGGATAAAGAAAGGCTCAGCAGAGACTTAGCCCTTATTACTATCAAATTAAAAATTACAACAAATTTATAGATCTTAAATGGCTTTTAGTTTTGATTCTAGAATCAGGAAACATTTCATTTTATAAAATGGAATAAGTGTTCTGAAAGCTGGGCAGAGGAGGGGGCTTTATAGGAAGAAAAGGGATGAAGAAAGAGAAAACAAAAAGTTGTTTCAAAATTATTTTCCTTATGGGGTTAAAACAGAAAGGACTTTCTTATTATCCTAACTCAAGTTGATTGTAATTCTCTGCTTTTTATGAAAACTGGCTCATTTCAAAATTTAGTTTGATTACTTGACACTTAGCACAAGTGACTCTGTTCTGACTTGATCTGGTCTGTGGGGCCTAGAACACAGGCTAGTCCAAAACAATGGGCTTGCATAAACTTATAGTATTGCTAAATATAAAAATAATAAAACAGGAAAAAACAATATAATCAATAAATAAATCACAAAAGAGAGAAAAAACTATCTGGATAATCAAGAAATTAAAAAGCCCAAATACTGGAAAATTAGGGTCAATTAAGGTAAATAATGATAAGTAAAGAATAATTAAGAAGCTAGAATATAAACTAATCAGAAATTGCAAAGAAAAAAGTATAAAGTAAATAACTGAAAAGTAATTACTTTCAGTATTACTTTCTAACCTTCTTGCTTAAAATCTAACTTTCTTGCTTAAAAACTTAAATGCTTGAATAAAATAAATTATTTTTTGGAAGACACGCATTATCACAGATATAGAAAACCAGGCTGACCAATAACCGTGGAAGAAATTGAGAAAGTTGTCAAAAACCTACTCATCCAAAAAACTACTAAGCCCAGATTATTCACAGTTGAATTATTCTAAACCTTCAAGAAAGTGATAATTCCAAAGCTTTTAAACTCAACCAGTATATGGAGAAAAATAGAAATATTTCTAATCCTCCTTACAAAGGCTACATACTACTGATGATGTGTATACATGCATACATAATTGTAACACCTATATTTTAAATATACTCCTTAAATATTTATCTCATTTATATGTTTAATTGAAAAAAATGAATATTTATTTTAAATACTATTTAAAATATTTACAAATATAATCTAGAAATAAGTTTTTAAAATGATCTTTACCGGGTGGCTCCTGTGGCTCAGCGAGTAGGGTGCCGGCCCCATATACCGAAGGTGGCGGGTTCAAGCCTGGCCTCGGCCGAACTGCAAAACAAAAAAATAGCCGGGCGCTGTGGCGGGCGCCTGTAGTCCCCGCTACTAGGGAGGCTGAGGCAAGAGAATAGCTTAAGCCCAAGAGCTGGAGGTTGCTGTGAGCAGTGTGACGCCACAGCACTCTACCCAGGGTGATAATGTGAGAATCTGTCTCTACAAAAAAAAAAAAAAAAAGATCTTTACCAATCAAATTCATTCAAGAAATGAAAAGATAGTTTAAAGGCTTTTTATGACATTGATCAATAAACTTTTTCCTGTCAAAGGTCAATTGAGAAAAATAATGATCAGCTTGACTATTGGCAAGAAGCTTTTGATAAAACCAATAATGACCACCAATAAACTGGAGAAAGATGGGGGTGGAAATGTTCCATTGCAGACCCTATGGCCTGTCCAACAGTCGTCCTACCCTGTTCTTTCTAATCGCCTCAAGCCTCACTTGCTTCAGTTCTTCACCCTTCTGTGTCCTTCCATAGCTTTAAAGAATAAATCATAGTTAGTTTATATCTATCAAAGTGGTCACTGATCCCCTGATTGGGTGACTTTGTATATGGACTTATGACAATGCGCTGGCCAACAGGAAATCAAGAAAAATCTACTGGAAAAATTGGGGAAAAGTGTGGGCCCGGGACTGGTCAGGTCTCGGGTTGGCTTCTCTATGGTCTGGACATGCACCACTGTGCTATCCTGCTCAGGAACGGTTAGCCTTAGGTGCATGAGGACTATTAGCCTTAGCAGAAAGGAGAGAGAGAGAGAGAGAGAAACAGTTCATGTGGGATAGAAACACACTTAGTAAGAAAGTGAATCATAGCCATCTTCTTTTTTTTTTTAATTTTTTTATTAAGTCAAAACAATATACACAAATGCATTTATGGGGTAAAATGTGTGGATTTTATATACAATTTAGAATGCTTATGTCAAACTGGTTAACATAGCCTGAACACAAGACTTTTGTTGTTGTTGTTTTGTTTTGTTTTTTATTAAATCACAGCTGTGTACATTAGTGCAATCATGGGGTACAGTGTGTGGGCTTCATATACAATCTGAAATATTTTCATCCAACTGTTCGACATAACCTTCATGAGATTTTCTTGTTTATTGTGTGAAAACATTTGTGTTCTGCTCAAACA